>JZKD02S1781789.1:78746-88796 GCA_000966675.3 Picea glauca | reverse complement strand
TTAGAAGTCATTGACTTTGTTTTCTCTCATAACCCACCATCATATAATTCATCTAAAGGAAATGAATCTTTGTGCATAGAAATCATCCTTTTTGGAGTGTAAATGCACTCTTGTGCCACCCCGGTTTTGAACCCCATACTAAATAATGTATTTTTCTAATCTATGAAAAGCCAGAGTTCCCAAACAACTGAAACTGGCCAGTGTGCCTAGGAAATGTAATGTTTTGATCATTATTAATAATAAATACAACGTTGGCTTCTAGACGGACAAGGACATGAGTTATAGGGGGCTATGATTCCACAAGAGAGGGGGCTTGAGGGGCTAAGTATTTATTTTATTTTTTATTTACCCATTTTTGTTTTAATGGAGAATAACAATTACATGAGCTTCTTGGGGGGGAGGCCAAGTGGTTCCTTAATTCCAAGAAATACATAAACTGATCTTTGGTCTGTGGCGAGGGTTGCTTCTTCTTCACTCATTCACTCACTCACTCATTGTTCATTGTCACACCTTTCATTCTATTCTCACTCCACTCATTCTTTCACCCACTTGTCTTTCCTCATTCATATTCTGGCTTGGGAAGGGAAAACAAATTGTTGGAGAGGAGCCATGGTTTTGTTGGCTGTAAATATTGATGGTGTATTCCAGCCATGAATTAAGGCCTCCATGTTTGAGATGCTTTAGCTTGTGTTCAGTTTCGCTCACAACTGCAAATCCTGACAGTCCCAGCATGGAGATTCTTGACCAGATGTGTTGGAGCCATGGAAGGAGATGAACAACCTAAGGGACTATGTGGCAGAGAAGGGGGTCCATTCTCTTGGGTTGTGCAGGCTGGGTAGAATAGAGTTGATGTACTTTGGATTGTCGTGGGTGATGAAAAGCCCGTGAGAGCTTGAGTGCTGACTGGTTAGGGAAGCTGAGTGATACTTTGGAATCGTCCTTGTGGATTCATAGCCCTGGCTCAGGGGTGACATTGCTATTGAGACTTGGAACAACAATGACTATGGTTGGGTGGAATGTCCTTGGTTTGCAACCATTCAATGATTCATTTCATTAAAGAAAAGTTCTCTCTGTTATGGTTTCATTTACTTGTATATTTATTTCCGTTGTGTATTTATTTATCTATGAAATTCGTATCCATAATATGCATGCTTGTTGGTTATTGTTGTGCACGACATATGGTTCATTTCTTTATGTTGTAGCATGAATCTTTAACTCTGCATGTGAATATTTCATGCATATTTATTGATTAAAATTTGATTAGAGTTTGAAATTAGTTCAGAGTCGGGCTTGAAGTGGCGTGCCCAGCCTGTGGGTGGTTGGGTACGTTACAAATTGGTATGAGAGATCCAGGTTGAAACATCAGACTGGTATGGGCCAGAACTGTTGGAAAAGGTATTATGGTTATGAATGAATATGTCCTTGAAATATTAAAGCTCGAGAGAGATAGCATTGTAGAGATCGCGCAGAAGCCATATCATCGTCCAGACATAGATCCTTTGTAAAGGATCGTAGAATCATGATCGTTCCCTTTTGAATTCGGGAGCGATCACCACCGTGGAGTCAAGGAGTTTTGGATCGTTAGATCAGAAGGTAGATGGACAAGGACCGCCAGATAAAGGTGAAACCAAAGGATGGGAGAGATTAAGTCACATCTGTCATATCAAACTTGTTGATCATTAGCCATTGATAGAAGATGAACAGGAGATGAAAAGCTTTGGAACTTTGCCACTTCGACGATTATGGGAGAAAGGAAGGAGCATGAAAATTCTGAAGTCACAAAGTACCACCATCCATCTGATCTGATAGGAGGCTCGGGTGAAATCTCAGCCTTTAGTCAGGCTCCTCCGACGTTGACCACTTTGGGAAGTTTAACTCCAGGAGAATCAAACCCTTTTAGAACTGCTATAACCTAGAGTCCTAGAGCACCAAAGTATCGAAGTCCCGAAGTCCCATCGACCGTTAGATCCAGGGAAGGATTTCGAAAGTAATGTTGATCATCAGATCTAGAAATGGTGGAAGGATAGAGAAGTTTTGGAACTTCGCCACTCCGACGATTACTGGAGAATGAAAAAAACCTCGAAGTGTCGAAGTCCCGAAGTGCTGAAACCACGAAGTGTAAAGCTGTCATCGTGAAATCATGTAGGCCATCAGATTTGGGGTGGAGAAGGTGGATTGTCCATTTTATGGATGACGCATCGTAGGCCATGTGGAAGGGGTTCCATGTGGGGACATGTGTCACCCAGATTCAATACCTTTTGGACCCTAACCTTCTCATTGTTTAGTGACATGTGGCACACATGCCAGGGGTACACATTACCATAGGTGACATCAACATGCCATGTCATCTCAGAGAGTATGGCCTCCAGGAGTGTCCAACGTCTCTACTAGCGAAAGTGATGAAGACCGAAGTCGTGAATTCACGCAGACCGTCAATCTAAGATCCCTTCAAGACCTTTCTCAACCATTAGATCAAGCAGTGGAAGGATGAAATAAGCACTTCGATAGTTATTACTCCGAGGAAGTGGAACGACTCAAGAGTTGAAATGTCCTAGAGTCCTGGAGCGTCGAAGTACTGAAATGAATACGGATCGTCCATCCCGACGCTTGATTAAGTCATGGTCGTTGGATAAAAAATGGAAGGATTTGACAAGAGCTTCGACGAGTATCACTCTGGTGGAGTTGAGCGACTTGGGAGTTGTAATGTTCGGGAGTCCTAGAGCGCCGAAGTCCTGAATTGATTAAGTCCATCCATATAAACATCCTATTAAGTTGTGATCGTTTATCTCGTTGAAGCCTCTGGATGAGTTGGGATCGTCCAGTCGATGGGAGATCAAATCTCGACCATCCAATATGCTAAGTAGATTTATTGGAAGGGTTTCAACAAAGTTGAACTCCGAGAGAAGTTGGATATTGAAAAGGGAGAATAGTCGAAGGCCGAAATCTGGAGGACTTGGTCCTAGTGCCAATCTCATGATAAGGTAAAGGGATCAATTAGAGGCGCGGAGGGCCTAGAAGTGACCAAGCCCTCAAACATTGTGTTCGAACAAGCTCATGTGTAGAAGAATACAAAGGAAGGTGCTAAAGAGTGAATAAGCCCGTGGTTTTGATCCATGGTCACATGGAAAGTAGTTTGAAGAAAGCGCCTATGCAGAATTTGAATTTTTTATCAGTTAAAGGAGATGTGGAATTTTTCGACAAGATCATGTTGCAAAGTAAAAGAAAATGGGATGAAACTGATTTTTTTCGGGAAGCCATAACTTTCAGCTCAGATATCAAATTGGGGAAAGATAACAAACATTGGGAAAGATGATTCAAAGGAGAATAACATGGAATTGTTATAATATGGATAATGATAATATATTCTTCATGAATTGAGATGAAAAAGGACCTGTAGCATTGTTTGATTTTTTTTTTTAATGTGCATAATTATAACAAAATGGTGGCTTGCACATTTTACAGAATTAGGGGGTGTAAACATATTAGTTCATAATGCATATTCAAGAAATGGAAGAAGGAGAGGGAGCTTCCAGGAATGATAAAGAGGCCAAAGTTCAGAATATCAATGTTGGTAATGTAGAGACAGAATCCAATGAACATCAGGCCAGAGGGGAGAAAGAAACATTGATAGAGACTGTGAGAAGCCCGAAAATAGAAGTGCAGAGTTACAAAGTAGACAATGAGAGACTGATAAGACAACAAAATCAGATAAATTCTCAAGTGATGCAAATATTAAATCATTTGCATAGGCAAACAAAGAATGGATCAAACACAAAACAAGAGGAAGAGGGAAGATGTCATGAAAGAAGAGATGACTGCATAAGAATTGGTTATTCAAGAAGTGCTAGTAGAACTTATAGAAATCACTCACCTCCCTATTCAACAAGGAAATTTTATGCATCTGAAGATTCCATAAGTATCTCAGAGGTGTCTCCTGTTAGGCACCAAAGAAGAATATATGAATTGGAAAGTTTGCAAGGAGAGATGGAGAAGCTTAAGCCACCATCATTTGATGGTGAAAGAGAAAGGGAAGATGATGTTGAGGCATGGTTTCTTGGACTCAGGAGGTATTTTCAATTGCACAATTACTCATTAAAACTAGAAGCCAAAATTTCCACATACCATTTACATGGGAAAAATAATATGTGGTGGGATCAATTGAAGCAAGTTGAGCACATTAATGAGAATATGATCACTTGGAAGCAGTTCAAGAAATATTTTTAGAAGGAGTACCTTTCAGAACACCTCTATGATAATAAAAAGGAATATTTATTTGAACTTAAGATGGGAAGCATGACCATGGCAGAGTATGAAAAAAAGTTCGTGGGGATACTAAAGTATGCAGGGTTATAAAAGATGAGAAGGTGAAAGTACAAAGGTTTTTGAGTGGACTACCATCCTTTTATAAAGAGAAGATCTAATATGATGAACCTAGGACTTTGACTAAGACCATTAGGAAGGCTAAGTACCTGTATGAGCAAGGCAAGGGTAGATAATCCATGCAAAAATATTGGAAGGATAAGAAGAAGGAGAAGTATGATCAGAGAAAGAAAGGATTCAAACCTCCTTTCAATAGAAATATCCCTAATACAAATCATCAAGACCAGTATGCTAAGGATGAATCCAAGAGAGAAGACTCCTTGGGAAAAAGGGGAAGACCACCAATCCAATGTTGGGGATGCAGATAATATCACATGTACAAGGGTTTCCCTCATAGAAAGGACATAGTGAAGACTATGCACAACATCCAAGAGGCTACAACAATAGAATACATGGGAAGAATTTATGCAGCCTTAGATGATCGACAAGAAGAGTACCGATCCAATATGATCGAGGTGGAAGGTAACATCATTAATCAACCTGTTTCTATTTTAATCGATTCAAGAGAAAGTCATTGTTACATTGATCCCAAAATAGTGGATAGATTATGTTTGGAGAAAAGTAAGCTTGAAAAATCAAGTTTGGTTCAACTAGCCACTAGAACCAAATGGAGAATCCATGATATGGTTAAAGGTTGTTCCATAAGTCTTAATGGTGTAAATACTTATGTTGATCTAAATATTATACCATTGGGATCTTATGATATTCTAATTGGAATGGATTGGTTGGAAAAACATCACATTGTCCTAGATTGTCATAACAAGACATTTACATGTCTTGATGAAGAAGGAAAAGAGAGCACTGTGAAGGAGTTCCAAGACCCATATCTATAAAGGAGATTCCAGTTGTACAACTAAAGAGATTTTTTAGAAAAGAATGCCAATTGTATGTAGCCCATGGAGTCAAGCCTTGAAGAATTTTCGGTACTACAAGAATTTGAAGATGTATTCCAAGAAATACTAGGGTTGCCACCAAAGAGGGAGATATGTTTCTCTATTGATTTAGTGCCAGGAGTTGCCTCGGTATCAAAAATACCTTAAAGAATGAGTACACCATGTTGACGATTGAAAACATCAGCGTAATTTCGCCCGCAAAATGTTGCTAAAGACTACTATTATATAAGACTAAATAATGCTAGTAGGTGGGACCCTCTTGAACTCTTGAAAGATAAGGTTTGTTCATTTTCAATGTTATGATGATGTTCTACAAGGGTTTCATGGTTGATGAGAGTACGATTGTCATTAATTAAGCTTTGGGATGTTGTTCCTGCATGATACTACAGTTACTATTCATTAGGGTATTTGTTCTTCTCGCGCCTGCACAACAAATGTTAGTAAAAATTGCAGAAGGGCATTTTGAGGGAAAAAAAAATACTATATCTAAGAAAAGAAAAAGGAAAAAACCTAGCTCTGTGATACTTTATAAATGAAATACTTGTTGATAGTGGTTAAGTCCTAACTAACAAGAAAATGGAAATTTTAAAATGTTAAATTTGATATGCATATCATGGAAGTTTTGGTGACACATTCTTGGCAAGTGATAATACATTGGTTATGCGTTGATTGATGCAATTGGTAGCCGATATGCATATGTTATAAACCTTGGTGGCTTATGGAAGTAATGGCTTTGCAATTTTTTATGGTGGTTGTTCTATTAGTGATGGTTCTGTTTTATAGTGGTCAAGCGATTCATTTGAATTATAGCATGGGTGGCGCATGTGGAAAGGTAACAACGCAAATGGTTGAGTGTGGAACTTGGATTATGCTATGGTTTAATGTGTTGATATTCTCGATGCATTGGTTGATTAATGGTGTTAATGGGGGTTCATTGGCATGTAATATGGAGTAAATGTGATATGGGTGGAGGCGACGTGCATTTACTACACGTCACCTTTACCCTTCCCGTTGGTCGCCTCCCTAATCGGACTATTGTTTGATCTGGCTGTTGTGTTCACGCTCCAGATTTTTAGCAAGGTGAAACCGCTCGACAACTTCTCGTCTTAAGGTTTTCGATTGAAAAGTATGTCTCTTTTAGCCATTCTTGAATTCACTCTGGTTATGAAATGTTTTTGGCTCAATTGTATGGGTTTGTGTTGTCCTGAGTGTTGCAACTGTGTGGTTTCGTCTTTGAATGGAAAATCGATGCTTATGCGTACAATTGTTGTGAGTTCATCAGAGTTGGTGGTCTTCCTGGGTGATAGATTTTTTTACCACTGCGTTTTGTTAAAGGTTTTTTTAAAAAAAAAGACGACCGGATGATTGTCTTTGCGGTTCCTGAGTTTAACTAGAACCATGTTCAACTCTATCAAGGAAATGCCTCTCGTTCATAAGCATCGTGGTCCTCCTTGAGCACGTGCCTTTAGCCCCGAAGTTCCACCATAGTCGGTGCCCCCCTCCCTCCTGCGATGGCTACTGTGCAAACCCTTAAACCCTCTAGACTGGAGTTGCATAAGAAGTCTGTCGAGCATGTTAAGATTATTGTGGCCTATTACTTCGAATGCGGGCTCACCCGTTATTCATATAACAGTTGTGTAAGTATGGATGTTCGTCAATACCTCTGTGATAATGGTGTGAGACTCGCATTGCCAATTTCACTTCTAAAGGTTCACAGTCACCAATTTGTCGTCAAAGAATCAGTTTTTTGTTATGGAAGGGTCTCTATCGTTTTCGTTTTGGTTTGTGGGTATACACCGTTATCACACTTGTTTGGCCAATTGTTTTTTCCTTACCACGGTGCCGAATTGTTGGTTATTATACAGCCGTTAGAGTGGTGCTTATGATGTTTGGATAATGGTTGGCATTGGTCACAGAGGTTTGGTGTTGTTCACACATGTCGCGTCATGTAGATGATGTTTTGAGAATTAGAAGATTGGATTGGATATTTCTATTGCATACTTTGTCATTGGTAGAATACACTTGAATGTGTGTGGCCTGGTCACTCACATGCGACTTAATGAATAGCCCAGAATGAGGTTTTTGAGTTATATCGTGGTTATATATTGTTGTGTGGCTATGAGAATTATTACACTATGAGATTCTCTCAGTTGTGCACCACGTATAATATGGATGGCTTGTTTTTTTTCCCAGTGATACCCCCTGAATTTTAAGTGCGTTTGTTTCTGCAATTGATCACTGTTGATGACAGTTGTGTGGGATGTTTGGCTCAGTTTTAAGTCACATTGAGATACTTGTTTTTACAGTGGCTTGATTAAATGGTTTCAGAAATTTACTTCTGCATAGCTTGTGTCTAAATGATGACTATCGATTGTATAGTCAATTGCCTTTTTCAAGCGTGGCGTGCGAAGTTTGATTATTTTGTTTTGTCACTACATAAATATGTGGGAACAAATATGAGTACAGATCTTGATTGAATCTATTACAGGAATAGTGTCTCTGTTAATATTATGGAAGCACGACCTTTTAATGTAGATTGAAGAAATGTATGGCAATGGTGGATGTTAATGATTACAAATTGGGAATGAGTGTAATTGTTGACTGCCATAAAATCCAAAATGTACAAATAAAAGGAACATAACCTCTAACAATGTGTGAAACACTTCTGTTGTAATGACACTGTATTGGGTATTAATGGACAATGGAATTAGGTAAATACACATGAAGTTTACTTAGTCATCTGATTGTTGGTTGATGCATATGGTTCTTATTGCAAGTTATGATTGGATTGCTTGATTTATATCGTGAACAGTAACCATGTCCCCCCCCCCATTATCTCATTTTACACTAACTGCAACCCCCTCACTTATCCCATATTCATTTTGTTCACCCCCTGTTCTGATATTGATCACAACTAAGAAGATTTTTGTGTCAAGTGGATGAAGTGGCAGTGTCCTGAGTGAATTGCAGTAAAAGTTTTTTGGGTTGATTTACAATTGATTATTGTTGTCATTGAGCAGTGACCATTTCTTATCCCCTTCATGATATCATATTTTTCGCTCAATACCAACCTCTCATATATCCCAAAACATTGTTTCACCCCCCTTCTCGTTGATTGACATTAGAACAATTTGTGTGGATTGGATTGTATGAGCCCGTTACATTCTGAGCCAAATCTATTTCGTATTTTTAAGGACTTGTCATGTATGGTTATTTAAAAAGACTATTTTCTAATTGTTAACATATGCAGGATGAGTTTTTCAGTCGGGGAATCCATGGCCGAGGAAACAGAGGTAGAGGTAACTGGAATCGAGGCCCAAGAAGGCCTAGGTTCTCTATACATTTTGATGTTGATTCATAAGAGCTTGGCCAATTGTTCCATGATGGATTCTTTAATTGGATTGGATAGGGAATAGTACAATCGAGGCCTGAAAGGCCTCCTTTCCAAGCTCCTCAAGCCCCCGATATCCCTGTTCCTCCTAATGTCTCTTTACAGCCTAAAGTCCTGGAAAATGATGGGTGGGAAGAGTGTTGGTAAATATGTAACAGACAACGAACATGCAGTGTATACTTGTCATTGATGGCAAGTACAGTTGTAGTTGTAGTGATGGCTTGAGTACAACAACAATGAATAGCAGCGCAACAATAATCGGGACCGTCCATTTGGAAGGACACGTGGCAGCGATCAGGCAACACCGAGAGAAGCTCGACAGGAGGCTTCATCGCGATATGCGATTTCGCGATTTAATCGCAGTCGTTAAAGTTAGAAGTGATTTGGACCGTTAATTCTAGTCACTGTCGGAGTATCGGGGATCGGGACTTTGAAATGCCAAAATCACTTGACATCAAGAACCCTGAAATCGTGATTTAACCGCAACCGTTAAGATAAGAAGTGATCTGGACCGTTGATTTAACTCCTTATCGGAGTTTCGTGAATCGGGATTTTGAAGTGACAAAAACATTAGACAACAAAAACCCCGATTTCGCGATATGTGATATCGTGACTCAATCGTAGTCATTGAGTCAAGGTCATACTTGGACCATTGATCACAGCCTATGTCGGAGTTTCGCGAATCGTGATTTCAAAAAGAAAAGAAACGATGCAACACGAACTACGAAATTGCGATATGCGAAATTGTGATGTAATAACAACCGTCATATCTAAATATAATCTGGATCATTGATCTGTTTTCTATACGGAATTTCGGGGATCGGGTTTTGGTATTGACAAGAACATTGAACATCAGACATCACAAAATCATGATACACGATTTCCCGATAAGGCATATAGCGTGTGGGCCACCCAGGAGTCGGTGGAGGACAGGTGGAAGGAGTACGGAGGAAGTCAGGGATTGGCATATGGCGGGTCCAAGAGGTGTATACACATTGACATAGTAAACCCCGAAACCCCGACGAGAGGTATGGTGGCGGTCACGTGATAGCAGTTGACATGGATTATTGTGTAGCCGGAAGGGGCTAAAGCTCGGGAAAGGAGCACATCGGGGATCGGAGAATTGGGGGTTCCGAGCACATGTGCATCTTGACACTGAAAGTGTCGAAACCCGATTTAAAAGGAAAGAATAATATAGATTATCCAACGGTGCGGATAAAGCTTGAATTGATCGGAGGGTTACTGTTCTTCCACACACATTTAACTCTTTTAGTTACAAATCCGTTAGTGAAACGGACTCATGATTGCAAATTAGTTGTCGATCAGTTGGCGTTTCAGTTGGCTGGACAGTTGTCGTCATTTTTCCCAAGGAGTTGGGAAGTTGAA
>JZKD02S1781789.1:8471-33913 GCA_000966675.3 Picea glauca | reverse complement strand
ACATATGTAAGTTGGTAAACCTGAAATAATAACAAAGGAAAATATTCATAGATATGTAAGTTGGTAAACCCGAAATAAGAACGAAGGTAAATATTCATAGATATGTAAGTTGGTAAACCTGAATTTTCGAAGAGAGAGGACATAATAAAATTGTAAATGGGAAGCAAGAAACTTGATGTCGTCCATGTCGTGGACGAGTAAAATCCCCAACGTTGAAAGTCTCTCATGCTATGATAAGAAAAATCCATATATTTTCTTATGGAGGTAGACTATTATGAGCATAAGCATGCCATTTTGGAAAGGGTTAAATGTTGACCATATGGTAAACCATAGGAAGTGCTTACCATAGAAAGTGCTTTAGATAAGCATATTAAGGATTTACTTGGAGGAGGTCCATATGGCCTTGGAATAAATAATATGAAAAGGCCCAATGAGAAACGATAAAAGTTGCAATAAACAATGTTGAAAGGGCATATAATGAACAATTGCAATAAAAAATGTTGAAGGGGTATGTAATGTTCTTTTTATTATGCTCCAAATAACCACAATTACAAACTTTTAAACTCTTCATTGAAGTTAATGAAAGTTGTTGATATAAAAATTATTATGGGTGATCTTTTTGAAAATAGACTCTTCATTGAAGTTAGTGAAAGTTGTTTATTTAAAAATTATTATGGGTGATCGAAAATAGGTTCTTTATGTTGATCATATTTTTGGTTAATCAACGTGAGTCAATGAAGTGTTTCCCGGTTATTTTATCTTTTCAATATTTTTTTGTCCAATAAACTCTAAACGCTATTTGAAAATAACATTTTAAGCATTTGAGTTCACCACCTTTAACTTAGGTCTCTAGTTAGATCGACATCATCTCATGTTTCTACCACTTACATAGATTTTAAATTTTATGAAATATGCTTTGATTTTTAGTTTTCATGATTAACAATGGACATATGATGGTTATTGTTCAAAATTTGTTATGTTATAGGTTGCAGGATGAGTTAGAACAAATGCATATACAATGTGTAAATTTGGTCAAACACTAGGTTAATGTGGTGTTCACATGATGCGTTAATTTGTATTCTTGGATTTCCCATCCATTCTCATATTACTTATGCTTTGGAGTATTGAGTTAAAACAAATGCATATACAGTGTGTAAATTTGGTCAGTGGTTAGGTTAATGTGGTGTTCACATGATGCGTTAATTTGTTGTCTTGGATTTCCCATCCAATCTCATATTACTCATGCGTTGGAGCATTGATTGTACACACTTTTGAATGGCTCAAAACCTTTATCACACTTCTATTTTCTCTTAGCTTCATTCTTTACTAGACTTTTTTTTCATTCATATGTTGTGTTGTTCAAAATAAGAGATTTTTGCCCCTGACCCTCATATATTGATTTTCCATATGCTCATTGCAAGGACTCTCCTTTAACAAACTTGTTTATAGCTTGATTAGCCTTTATTCATTATAAACCCTTCTTTTCATTCATATGCTACACCATTCAAAATAAGAGATTTTTTGCCCTTGACCCTCATATACTCATTTTCCATATGCTCATTTCAAGGTCTCTCCTTAATCAAACTTGTTTACAATTTGATTATCAAAATGTTTAGGGCTAGGACTTATACATTTCCACTTACCCATGAGCATGACTGAGCCCTAAGCTCCTAGTCTTACCTTTTATTTGTTTATCATTTTTTTTAGGGCTCGACCAATATTGAATATATATCTTACATATCTAGCCCACATTCCATATTGCAATCCAATTATAAATCAAACCTTGAGTTCAATCCAAGCCCATGCTCCGATCATGGGTCACAAGTCATTTGAAAAAAAATGGGCTTTGGCCTCATTTTTCTAACCAATGATCAGAATTAAATCCTTCCCAACCCTTCTAAGGGGTTCAAACCCATCCTAGAAGGGTAATTAAAAAAAAAAACTTCCAAAAAATGTAATTTTTTAAATTCACTTGTCAATTATGAGGGACAAAAAATATGAAATTTCAAAACAAGGGTTACATTTTCAACAACCCATCTCCCAACTCTTGGGTGCTCAATGATCATTGGACCTTCAATATTAGATGAGGATATATATGAATAGTGATCAAGATTCAAGGTTCATCACCCACTAGCCTTTGGCATTTGAAGATTAAAATCATCTTTCTTATTGTTCCCTGTAATGTCCCTTTCCAAATAGGAGCTCCAGAGAGGAGGATTAATGGTCTAAACTGCCCCGTTAGACTATAGCCAGGGCCAGAAAAGGGGTAAACAGGGTTACTAGAGGTCACTCCAGTCAAAGGTGTTATGTTCGAAAAGTGACATTGAACTAAAAGTGGTTAAAAGTGCTTTTAAGACATTATGAGCTAAAAATAGAACAAACGAGCTAAATTTGGAATTCAACAATGAATTAGGGTTTAGAAAAGCTATCAGAGAAGGGTCAGCGACCTAATTCAGGATTATGCAGATTATGACTTGTCATTGAGGAGAGAGGTGCATCTCAGGAGAGATAGTTTAGTGGATTCCAAGAGGAAGACACAAATTGGCTAATTTCGATGTTGAGAGACACACCCTAGTCACCGGGAAGATCACACAGGTATTCCATCATTCTTCAACAACAGTTACACAGGGTCCAACAGCAAGGGCACACTTATCCAAGGTGAGGGCATAAATTCTGAGGAGGTTCAGTGGATCAACTTCTCCCATTCAGGGAGAGTTCAAAGATTCCCCTCCGACCTAGTTGAGAGGAAGGCAAGGCACATCTTTCACCTGGCTCCTCGTCATATTACGATGGAGGAATCATCTGGGGTGCATTTTCCAGACTTGGGAGTGCGACACTTTTGGCGGACACATTCGGGGTTCCTAAGAGATCATCAAATCAGATCCAAGGAAACCCTTTCAACCCATTTCTCAGTAGGCCAAGACGATCATTTTGAGATACATCTCAGCCAATTCCGACGGTGGAATCACTAGGGCGCATTTTTCCTATGAGAGAGGGATGCATTCCTCCAGGGGGATCCATCCGGGGTCTAGACCCACTAACAGAAGGGTCGGTCAGTGACCAGAACTGAGAGATAGATCAGGGTGCACCATTTGGGACAATTTCCAGACCATTCCGAGAGGTAGAGCCACTAGGGCGAACTTTTCGGACTTTCAATAGTTATCGTGCGAACTGGCATAGCTTCAGTTCATCCTTTGATCTCGCAGTGCTCATCTATTATCGGGTATTATCGTTTAGCCTTCTTATTGTATTCTGGCTAAGATCCTTTTGTCTTTTGATCTAGTTGAGTGATTCATTTTATTCAGCTACATTCGACATTTGTACTCCGCAGAGATATCATAATATAAACTTTGCAGTCCTTTGTCGCATTTCTTATTTATATGATCATTTATATGTTGTAAACAATTAATCCTACACACACACTAGCAACGTTTCCTAGACTAGACAAGTTAGGAACATTACATTGGCTCTCATCTATTCCATGATATGAAACATTAAATACATCACATAGCTCATGCCCACATAATCCTACCACCACATTAGTGTATCTACCATTTTAAGTGTCACTGAATGAAAGCTTCATTGAGAAGCTTGGTAACCTTTTCCTTTTTGAATATCTACTTGAATCCATGTGTTATGAGCGTTGTTGATCCTTGTTGATATTATAATTGGCATCACATTCACTATCCATACTTAATATTTTCAAATCACACCCTTGCCATAATTCCATTCAATTTGTAGCCCCCGGGGGGCAGCTCAATTGGCAAGTGTCGTGATATAGCGTGTTATGTACGATGAGGTCTCAAGTTCAAATCCCCCCGACTTACCCGTGCCTGCGGAAGGGGCATATGTATGGCACCTGGAGGTTATAGTGGTAGCGGTCGGAATCGACCCTGTGTCACGCGAGTACGAGACCGGCCCAGTTGCCGATTCCACCAGCAAAAAATAAATAAAAATAAATAAATAAATTTCCATTCAATTTGTTATTTTTCCCTTTTCTCTTGGCATTACAAAATACCAAAACAAATAGTTATGGGTGTAAATTGTAATTGCATTGGAAACATATTAGTAAGATGAACTGCAAATATGTGACTCAATGACAGTTTTTGTTAAGCCCTAAATAGTGGCACATTACCCCTTAATCGGGGCATATTACATTAGTATTGTTATTTTATTTATGTTGGCTTGGGTCCATTAGTTGTAATTGTACCTCCTAGTCTCCTATATATACCAAGGAGACATTTTCATTTGGAATCATCTTGTATTTGTGAATTTATGTGGTGTATAAGGAGGTTTCCCCCTCGAAGATGCTTACTAACTGAAATTATCTCTTTTTCAAGGCGTGGAGTACTTATTCTGATGTTTTTATGCTATTTGGATATTTGTTTCCTAACATTACCCCTTAATTGGGGCATATCACATTAGTATTGTTATTTTATTTATGTTGGCTTGGGTCAATTAGTTGTAATTGTACCTCCTAGTCTCCTATATATACCAAGGAGACCTTTTCATTTGGAATCATCTTGTATTTGTGAATTTATGTGGTATATAAGGAGGTTTCCCCCTCAAAGAGGCTTATTATCTGAAATTATCTCTTTATCAAGGTGTGGAGTACTTATTCTGATGTTTTTATGCTATGTGGATATTGTTTCCTAACAGTTTTGAAAAACAAAGAATAAACATTGAGCAAACCCAAGGAAATGAGGTTGTCTCTCTTTATTTTCCATCTCTCTAAAGTTATCTAACATGTTGGTTCATAGCAATTTTGTTGCATTTGTAATGCTATGTGTCCATCTATCTTCATGATTACAACAATGAGAGTTATAATTCTATTCATTCAATTTTATAAATCATCGAACCCTCACTTCTTTATCTCTAGATTGATCATTCCCTTTTTCTCGATTATATGAATCTTTATCTATCACACTCTCTTAGTTTCTTCGTGTTGTTTCTAGAAACATTGATATTAGTATGACAATACTTCACATTTAAAATATTTTTAATATCCCTCGTAGATATATTTCAGTGCACCTCAAACCCAAGATCTATGAGATGTATCATTCGCAAAATTAATGCTTGTAGTAATATTTTTTGTCATTTGGTGCGATTCTTAAGCATGCTATGGAGAATGTAACATAATTGTTATTACAATTAGATCTATACATTAGGGATTATACTCTAACATCCGCTCTAGCATGCATTTTGCATAGTTTGAGAGATAAAGTGAATAAACATATCCTCAATAAAAATAACATACTTGATGGTCTTGATGAATAATGTACTTTAGCTATGTGCTTGTATGGATCCTAGGAAGCTCCAAATCATAGTCAACTTAGCCTAAGCAATAGGAAATGGATGCAACCATGTTAGATTTTCATGTTCCTAGAGGCATATAAAGCAAGTAGGCTATTTTCATGTCTGTTATAGTGTTTCGATAGAATTATCATCATTCAAGAAAGGCCTACTACAATTTTCTAATGAGATTTACAATGTACAACCAAATGTGCTTGAAAGTTTAAAGGACATTTACTTCGATGAGTAAACATAATTGGGATATGATCAAGATATGAATCTAAAATATAATCATTGAGCATCATATAGATACATGAAATAAAAATGTTTGACTATGACATTATGTATGAAGCTTTATATTGAATGGCTTTGTTTTCTTACCATTTATTTATTTAATGGTTGGCTAATTAAGAGTTGAAACCTATTGTCAAAATCCAAGCTCAAGTCCCCTGTGGAGGATCCCAAGCCCACACCTTATGAATAACACATCGAGCAATTGAGGAAAGAGCCATGCATGTAAACACTAATGAATGTAACATTATATTGCATGTTGAATAAGCTTCATTGCCCAAAACAAAATCTCTCTACCATGTTGACAATGGTCATTGAGATGCATGGATCCATGCACAATGCATACTCAAAGTGGCCTACTTGACCCCATCATTCTCCAATGCCAATAGGGAAGGACAATTGTTTAATTGAATGATAGTGAGCTACATGTTGATGTGATAATGAATGGCAAGTAGGTCTATACATGTATTAAACCCTTTTCATATGCCAAAGAACTCCTACCTCAAGCACTCTCCTTCCAATGGTGGATATCAAAAACTCAGAGAAAAGTTGAGTTAGAGGCTCTGCGTGTCAATTGAACTGTTAGTGGAATTGAAGAGATCACATGTCATCATGATTAAAGGAGGTCAAGACATACCTATACATGGAAGGGAGTGTGAAGGTAGTTGAAGAATCTGTTAGACTTGTACATGTTCTATGGGAGAAACGTGTCATCATTTTCCAAGCTCTAAATGATACTAGTGCTTATTGTCTCTTTTCCAGGTTTCATGAATATTTTTTACCATAGTTTTAGATTAATAAGCTAGTGACCACCATAGAGGGATTCAAATTCGAGGTCTATAGGGTGAGGTCTTGCATCTCTTATTCTTATTGATAATGACACTCATTGGTTCTTTCTCTTACTTCATACATGTGCTCACAATCCCACTACTATAGATTGATAGAATAATAATGGAAGTAATGTCTTATTGATTTAAGGGGTGAGTTCATTATACCTTATTTACATGGCTTGTTAATTGGTGACACTAATTGAGATTCTAATCCCATTAAGATATTGATTATGATATTCTTGGAGGATGGACACCAAATTACAACAATTTTGTTAATTGAGTGGAGCCCTTCGATTTGAAAAAAAAAGCAAGGAGCTTTGATATCATTTCCCTTACATCCAAGCAGAGATGTTTCATTCTCACCATAATAGAGTCTTCCATGACTTCGTAATGGTGTCGATAGAAATATGTTGTCTTCAAATTTATTCACCAGAGGAGTTGATATTTAAGCAATGTAATTTTCCTATTAATTGTGACTTTCCTAAGAATCTAGTAAAATATTCACATAGAGTAGGGAAATCTAGAAGGTTTTGTCGTAGAAGACTTGTTGTAAATTTATTTTACATACAAGAATCGATTCAGTTCATATAGGATTGAGCAGGGACTTGGCACTATAATGAATCCAAATCCACCTCAAGAATACCACACCATTACTGCAGATAGAGGGATGATGACACGATTTTTGGCCATGTGTTACATAATTGCATATTAAGGAGGGTTCAGTTGGCATTACATCCATTTATAGCCTTATGCATTTGTGCCTTTGCATAAAAGCCTCACATGCAATCTTTTCATATACAAGAACACTATCAATTGGAACCATGCTATTATCTAGGTTGGAATGACGTTTGTTGATGAGTCGTGCACAACTAACATGTACATGCAAACAAAATCAATGATGCACCTAGATTCATTATGTGCTTTATTTTTTTCATTTTCATTTAATTCTAGGCTTTTCCTTAATTGGTGGAACACCTAGGTCACTATAGAGATTAGCGAGGGGTTGGGTTAGGGTTGTTTTTTAGTAATTATTCATAACTAGATGTAACATTCCAACATATTTAAGTACAAGTCAGAAGAACTAAACAAGGAGAAGATAGAGATGACAGATAAATGTATGCTAAGCGCTAGTTTATTTATTGTTTTCACTTCCATTAATATTTTTTCTTGAGAACTCACCAACAACTATTAATGTCAAAGAATGTAAAGAGAAGGAGGGTTTGAGCTTGTCTTCTGATTCTCAAGTATATATTGTTATCATGTAATTCTTGTTGATAGTTAGTTGTTTTCGTTTCACTAAGCACTAATTTGCAAGCAAATTGTAGCAACAATGCAACTATCAAAACAAGTTCATAAATTTTCCTAAAGTCAAAAGTTTCCAGTTCCCCTTTTACCTTCTTTGCCTACCTTAGCCTATCTTTATATGGCCCATGTTTTGGAAAAATTTGGTCATATATTTTATAGAAGGATAAAAATGCTAATTTTTGTCATGAAATATACTATATGGAACAAGCACCTCATATTCATAATGGAATGACATTAGGTTGTTTGGGTTAATAAGGATTTTATCACATGTGCATTGTTATTTCAATCATAAGTTGATAAACTCATATCACAACCTTGAGTAACAATGTAAATAGGCTTAGTTTTATGTTAATTTTGCAAAGCAATCCTAATAAGAACATGGCAGAAACAATCTTAACCAATTTCACCACATAACATACAACATATCAAGAGTTAGAAGCACTCATTGTAAGTATAACTCACATTACACACATTTACAAACAACACATTTTGAACATCAAACTATTAACATTATGATTTTCCATGTATCATTGCATGATAAATGTAATTATTTTCCATTTTAATGGAACCATATAATGCGTGTAGGTTGTATCCACGCATAATCTATGGTGTTATGAAACTTCACACATCGTTAATTAATGGTGCCTCTAACTATGAAGAGTGGAAATGCGTGGCACTATCTAAAAAGTGGGACTATATAAAATTAAATTGCGTCATGGGCATGGAGAGATCCTTAAAATTAAAATGGAAGACGATATTTATTTTATTAGTACATTATTTAGGAGGGGACATGATGCTACCCATTTCCCTAATTTTCCTCCTAGGGCTTCTCTAGTGGAGATGTAGGTAGCACGTGTGTTAATTAAGCAAGTTAATCATGTGGCCCCTACAATGGGTCCCTTTTCCTTTGGTGCCTTATCACATAATGTGGGTAATGGACATCCCTTCAATGGCAATGTTTTATATTATGTTGTTATAATTATTGGTCATAAGACTCTTTGTAGGTGGATTTGGATTTTACTTACATAATTTTTTAAAGTAATGGACCTTGCTCATTCTTTTTGGGCCTTGTGGGGGAGGATATTATTTCCATATGCATCGGGCCATATGGGAAGGATATTATTCCAATATGCAATATGTATTATAGTTATTTTATTTTCTTTTTTAGAGGTTTATAGTTATTAGGACATGTGGGGTAGGTTGCTTAAAAAAGGAAAACCAATCACTATTACATATGGTATTTAAGTTTGACGAGGATTTTCGATTGTATGGATAAAATCGATTGTATCATCGGAATTTACTAATTAATTATCAAGTTTTCATTATTTTTTTTCTTGGTGTCTTGACATTCGTCGGACTTCTGACTATATCCGATAGTCGTCGGAGTTTCGACTTCCCTTCAATGGTTTGCAATAAATGTGTTTACCAAACTACTAGGGACATATGGCACCCCGTCATCAAATATGGATCGTAGATGTGGGTTTATAAAACCACCTGCTACAGGGTCCGCTCAATTATGGCAAAAACCGTCGGTATCGGAGCAAGATCGTTAATGGTGTCGTGTTGACTTCACCGTCATGACCCCACCATCGCCCCATGGCTTTCCACTGTGGCACTCACGTGTCACTGCCACATCAACAAAGTATTTGTCTCATGGGTGTGTTTGGTGCCTTGAGACTTAATTATGCCTGTTAGGGGGCCTAAAATTGCCCGTTTGCAGTAAGACAAGGTTGTATTATACCTTAGATTTGAGTTGTGCAAGTTGTTGGGGGTGTGGTTTATAATATCAGATCTGTTCATGTTGTTAATTTTGCAATTGCAAGTTAAAAAATGGTTGTTGTGTAAAAGAGGCAAAGTTTGCCTTCTAATTTGGGAGGTCGAAATTGTACTAAGTGACCAAATTAAAATGCACACCCAAGTTTCTTTGTAGTTTAAAAAATTGTTTTATGAGTTATAATATGGATTTATATATATCTGGTAAATTTACCTATGTCATTTAAAGCGAAATTGAAGAACAAGAGAGGTTGCTTTCATGCACGTAGATTTGGGATTTCATGTAAATTTGAAGGTAAAACAACCTTGTAAAATGCATGCTTTGGTCTCAATTTTGACCCAAATTGAGTGGTTCAACATGCATAAGGTGTAATTTTTAATTTTACATTTTTCTAACCTTAGATTGGAATTTTTAGACAAAAACCTACCTAATGTGCATAAAGGCTCAAAATTGCCTTGTAAACCCAAAGGGCCAAATTGTTAAAGTTGACTATATGAAACTACACGCCTAAAGTTGGCTAAGCCTCCATAATTTAATATTTAAGTTGTAAATTGATGATTACAATATTGTTAACATGTTTGCAAAAAAGAGTTGTAACATACCCAACCACCCACAGGCCATGCATGCCACTTCAAGCCCGACTCTGGACTAATTTCGAACTCTAATCAAATTTTAATGAATAAAGATGCATTAAATATCCACATGCAGAGTTAAAGATTCATACTACAACATAAAGAAATGAACCATTTGTCATGCACATCAATAACTAGCAAGCATGCATACTATGGATACGAATTTCATAGATAAATAAATACACAACGGAAATAAATATACAAGTAAATGAAACCATAACAGAGAGCACATATCTTTAATGAAACAAATCACCAATTGGTTGCAGACCAAGAACATTCCACCCAACCGTAGACACTTTTGTTCCAAGTCTCAACAACAATGTCACCCCTGGGCCAGAGATATGAATCCACAAGGATGATTCCAGAGTGTCACTCAGCTTCCCTAACTAGTCATCACTCAAGCTCTCACAAGATTTTCAACGCCCACAACAATCTAAATTATAGCAGCTCTCTTCTACCCAGCCTGCACAACCCAAGAGAATGGATCCCCTTCTCTTCCACGCAATCCCTCAGGCTATCCATCTCCTTCCAGGGATCCACTGCATCTGATAAAGAATCTCTATGTTGAGACTCTCAGGATTCGCAGATGTGAGCAAATTTGAACACAAGCCAAAGCATCTCAGACATGCAGGCCTTAATTTATGGCTGGAATACACCAATAGTCTTTACAGCCAACAAAACCACGGCTCCTCTCCAACAATTCGTTTTACCTTCCCAAGTCAGAACATGAATGAGGAAATATGAGTGGGTGAAAGAATGAGTGGAGTGAGAACAAAATGAAAGGTGTGACAATGAACAATGAGTGAGTGAGTGAAGAAGAAATAACCCCCACCATAGACCAAAGATGGGTTTATGTATTTCTTGGAATTAAGGAACCACTTGGCCTCCCCCCCAAGAAGCTCATGTAATTGTTATTCTCCATTAAAACAAAAATGGGTAAATAAAATATAAAATAAATGCTTAACACCTCATGCCCCCTCTCTTGTGGAATCATAGCCCCCTATAACTCTTGTCCTTGTCCATCTAGCATCCATTGATGTATTTATTATTAATAATGATCAAAACATTACATTTCCTAGGCACACTGACCTCTTTCAATTGTTTGGGCACTCTGGCCTTTCATAGATTAACAAAATGGATTATTCAGTACGAGGCTCAAAACCAGGGTGTTACATCCCCTCCCCCTTATTTTGTCACTGTCCTCAGTGCATATACAAAACAAAAAACAAAATTTCAAAATTTATTCAAAAAGTTGTGGGTACTCTACCTGCATGGCATCTTCATGTTCCCAATTAGCATCATCAGGACCATAGCAGGTCCACTGGACTATTACCAGCTCTATAAATCAATTCTGGAGCATTTTGACTTTTTTGCCAATATTCGCATTGGCTGGAACTGAAAGCCTTCCTCTGTCTCTACCTTAATTAGAGGCCAATCAATAACATGGTTAGGATCATGTACATATTTGTTTAGCAAAGAGGCATGGAATACATTATGCACATTCATGGAAGCAGGCAATGCAAGCATGTATGCAACTGGCCCTATTCTGTCCAATATCTCAAATGGACCATAGAATTTGGTTGCTAGCTTTGTACAACTACCCAACTTCATAGAGCTTTTCTTGGGATTCACTTTTAAAAACACATGCTCCCCCACTTTAAATTCTCTAGTTGTCTTGTTCTTATCTGCATGATTTTTTTGTCTATCTTGAGTTGCCTCTAAATTATGCTTAATTCTAACCATTTGGTCTTCCATATCCTTGAGAAATTCTAGCTCAAGTACCACTCCATCTGTTAGGTTGTCCCAACTCACTAGAGTATTGCATTTCCTACCATACAACCCTTCAAATGAGCTCATTTTCAATGAAGCTTGATACCCATTATTATAGGAAAACTCAACCAAGTGCAAGTAATCGTCCCACTTAGATGGATTATCCATCACATACATTCTCAGCATGTCTTCAATTACTCGTTTGACTCTCTATGTCTTCCCATCTGACTGTGGATGGTATGTTGTGCTAAAGTTCATATTTTTACCAAATCCTTTAAACAATCCCCTCCAAAAATTTGAAGTAAACTTTGTATCTTTGTCTGAGACAATTGTCTTAGGTATCCCATGCAACCTAGCAATCTCCCTCATTTAAATTTATGCAATATTAGGTGTTGTATGAGTCGTTTTTACATGAACAAAATGAGTAGTCTTTTTCAATTTATCAACCACAACCATGATTGAATCATGTTGTCTTACTGTCTTGGGAAATTTAGTTATAAAATCAATGGTTACCACTTCCCACTTCTTGTCTGGAATTGGTAATGGCTATAGCAAACCCGTTGGTTACCTATGTTCAGCCTTCACTCTTTGACATTCCATATATCTGGTAATGTAATCAGCAACATCTTTTTTCATTCCTGGCCAAAAGAATTGGCTTCTTACTGCTACAATATTTTTCTGGTAACCGAGATGTCCGACATATGGAACATTATGCATTTATTTTAATACCAAATTCCTAAGTTCTCTGGAACTAGGAACACAAATTCTATTTTTATGCATAAGTAATCCATCTTCCTTCATCTCATATTATTTAATTTTTTGTTGTACATTTTCTTGTTGTAAGCTTTCCTTTACCTATAGGTAATCTTGATCTGTGACAACAGCATCTAATCTTTAAATCGGATTGATGCATACTAACAGTTGTAGCATGCATGAGGTGTACTCTTCTGCTAAGTGCATCAACAACTTTCTTTTCTTTTCCTTTGATATGCTTGATTTCAAAATCGTATTCACTTAAAAATTCCAGCCATCTCATTTTCCTGGCATTCAAAGTTGGTTGTTCAAAAAGATATTTCAGACCATTGTGGTTTGTTCTTAATTCAAATCTCTTCCCCATGAGATAATGCCTCCACATATTCAATGTGTGAACAATGGAAACAAGTTCCAATTCATGTGTGGCATAGTCCCTCTCATGTTATTTATGCTTTCTAGACTCATAACCAATGACATGTCCATTTTGAGTAAGGACTCCACCAAGTCCTTCCTTACATCCGTATGTACATACCACAAAACTTTCATTTGGGTCAAAAATATTTAAAATAGGAGCACTAGTAAGTAATTCTTTCAACAAATTAAAGTTCTCTTCACACTCCATTGTCCATTCAAATTTAATTCCCTTCTTTTGCAAGGACGTGATGGGATGAGAAATCTTAGATAACCCTACTATAAATATTTTGTAGTAATCAACTAATCCCATAAAAGATCTAACTTCTGAAACATTCCTAGGTGTTGGCCATCCTCTAATGGCTTCAATCTTCTCTAGATCTACTGTTATACCTTATTCTGAAATAATGTGTCCCAAGTAATGGATCTGTTCTTGGTAAAAAGAACACTTACTAAGCTTGGCATACAATTGATGTTCCATCAGCACTTGCAATACCAATCTTAGGTGATGTTCATGATATTCCTCTGACTTAGAATAGACAAGTATGTCGTCCAAGAATACTATGACAAACTTATCCAAGTAATTTATGAATATGTCATTCATTAAGCACATAAAGACAGTTGGTGCATTGGACAGTCCAAATGGCACCACTACAAATTCATAATGCCCATACATGGTTCTAAAGGTTGTCTTATGGGTGTATTCTTCCTTTATTCTTACCTGATGGTATCCCGATCTCAAGTCTATCTTTGAAAATATATTTTCCCCTCTTAGTTGATCAAAGAGGTCATCAATTCTGGGTAGAGGGTACATGTTCTTTACAGTGGACTTATTCAGTTGTCGAAAGTCAATACACAACCTCAAAGTTCCATCCTTTTTTTGACAAAGAGTACTGGTGCTCCCCAAGGTGAAACACTTGGACGTATGTACCCTTTCTTCAACAATTCTTCCAACTGCATTTGTAATTCTTTTAATTCTGGTGTGTTGAAGAAAAGATATGTATTGATCTTACTCAAGCATTTTCAGACTTTACTTGGCTAAAGTAAAGTAGACGGGAATATCGCCCTATGTTTATATCCAAAAATATATATATATCCTAATTCACAAGTATTAATTACAAGTGCTTAGGCTAGTTTTTTATCAACAAAAGCTCGCTGGAAATTCACTTTTTATGTAATTTTCTGAATATATCAGTTGTTGAAATAAATGTAAGAATGGAAGTGAAGACACCAAGATGATACTCAAGACATATGAGACATAAAGCAATCCTTTATTTCATTCCAATTCACCAAAGAGTCATTATATTTACAAAACTTCACACGGAAATCTTGGACAAAAATCAAACTTAGAAATCCCCGATGGAACATACAAAAGAACCTCTAGCAGAAAACCAAAACTGAACTCTAAAAGTTGGATCAGCTTGCCAAAGATTGTTTCCCACTCAACTCTACACAATAGCCTCTATCAGTCATGAAAATTAATTCATAAATAGACAAGTCTACACAGACTATCAAAGATAGATCAACGCCTCTGAAGAACAAGTGTCTAAATGATTTGATTCAACCCTGAATATTGTTGTCTACAATAAGACCCTACTATCACAAAATATAATTAGGCTGTGATGAACATATGAATGAATGAAAACTGAATTATCTCAATATAAGCTCAAGAGAAAACCTTAGCATGCTTTGTGCTTCTATCCTCCTCCTGTGTTCCTCCCCTTAGTTTAGCTTTTAACAATTTAGAATTGGTTAGAGTAGTTGAACTAACTTATTAGTTAAGCTAACATAAGACTTTAACTAATTTTAGTTAGGGGGGGGGAAGTAATAATCATAATAGGGTCATAATTAAATAATAACTAATAGGTGGGACCCCCTTGTGACTCCTTTAGTGATAACAATCATCACATCATAACATAATCCATTTGTTAAGGAAACACACCCCTTGTGCCTCCCTTAAAAGCATATTTTCCTTTGACAATTTTAGCTCATAAAACTTGAAAATATTTCAAACTAATACTCATATATCCAAAATAAAACATGTTGTCCAAAATCCATGGAGTCCACTGTCATAAAACAATAAATAACATAAAATTTAAAAACCATATTTTCCAGACTGTGAGGCAACCCTTCCTTGGTTGTTGTTGTCACCTCCTGATTTCCCTGAATTTGCCTTGAGTTGGGTAGAGCCTTTAGGCTTTATCTCATTGATCACATGGGAACAATCATCCCTCAGATGCATCCGTGAAGACACGGATTTGTCAGAGTCATCGGAGGGTGAGGAAAGGGCAGCAATGGCTTTTCCTTTATCCAATGCATGATGGGCTTCATTCTTAAATCTCTTGTTGGCATGGGAAGATTGCATTGGCGAGTGGTTAGGGGAAGCTTGTACAATGGGGTTTAAAGGTGGAGGAGCAGGAAAAGTTAAGTTTGTCCAGCCACGGTGTTGGGAGACTGTCGGGTGGACAATCTCCTGCCACCCATAGTTTTCCTGGACTTCAGGCTGTAAAGAGACATGGGGAGGCACAGGGATACCGGGGGCTTGAGGGGCTTGGAAGGGAGGCCTTTCAGTCCTTGGTTGGACTATTCCCTGTCCAATCCAATAAAAGAATACATCATGGAACAATTGTCCAAGATCTTCTGAATCAACATCAAAATGTATAGAGAACCTAGGCCTTCTTGGGCCTCGGTTCCAGTTACCTCTACCTCTGTTTCCTCAGCCATGGCTTCCCCAACTGAAAAAACTCATCCTGCATATGTTAACAATTAGAAAATAGTATTTTTAAATAACCATGCATGACAACTCCTTAAAAATATGAAATATATTTGGATTAGAATGTAACAGGCTCATGCAATCCAATCCATACAAATTGTTCTAACGTCAATCAACGAGCAGGGGGTGAAACAATGTTATGGGATATATGAGGGGTTGGTATTGAGAGAAAATATGATATCATGAAGGGGAGAAGAAATGGTCACTGGAAAATGACAACAACAATCAACTGTAAATCAACCCAAAAAAAAATCACTGCAATTCACTCAGGACACTGCCACTTCATCCACTTGACACATAAATTTTCTTAGCTGTGATCAATATCAGAACAGGGGGTGAACAAAATTAATATGGGATAAGTGAGGGGGTTGTAGTTATCGGAAAATAAGATAATGGGGGGGGGGAACATGGTTACTGTTCACGAGATTAATCAAGCAATCCAATCATAACTTGCAGTAAGAACCATATGCATCAACCAACAATCAGATGACTGAGTAAAATTCATGTGTATTTGCCTAATCACATATGTATGCAGTGACAAAACAAAATAATCAAACTTTGCATGCCACGCTTGAAAAGGGCAATTGACTATACAATCGACAGTCATCCTTTAGACACATGCTATGCAGAAGTAAATTTCTGAAACCATTTAATCATGCCACTGTAAAAAAAATTATCTCAGTGTGACTTAAAACCAAGCCAAACATCCCACACAACTGTCATCAACAGTGATCAATTGCATAAACAAACGCACTTAAAATTCAAGGGGTATCACTAGGCAAAAAAACAAGCCATCCATATTATACGTGGTGCACAACTGAGAGAATCCCACAGTGTAATAATTCCCATAGCCACACAACAATATATAACCACGATATAACTCAAAAACCTCATTCTGAGCTATTCATTAAGTCGCATGTGAGTGACCAGGCCGTGCACATTCAAGTGTATTCTACCAACGACAAAATATGTAGTAGAAATATCCAATCCAATCTTCTAATTCTCAAAACATCATCTACAGGACACGACATGTGTGAACATCACCAAACCCTTGTGACCAATGCCAACCATTATCCAAACATCATAAGCACCACTCTAACGGCTATATAATAACCAACAATTTGGCACTATGGTAAGGGAAAAACTATTGGCCAAACAAGCGTGATAATTGTGTATACCCACGAACCAAAACGAAAATGACAGAGGCCCTTCCATAACAAAAAAATTGATTCTTTGACGACAAGATGGCGACTGTGGACCTTTATAAGTGAATTTGGAAATGCGAGGCTCATGCCATTATCACAGAGGTATTGACGAACATACATACTAACACGATTGTTATACGAATAACGGGTGAGCCCGCATTCGAAGTAATAGGACACAATAATATTAGCATGCTCAACAGACTTCTTATGCAGCTCCAGTCTGGAGGGTTTAAGGGTTTGCACAATAGACATTGCAAGAGGGAGGGGGGCACCGACTATGGTGGAACTTCGGGGCTATAGGCACGCGCTCAAGGAGGACCACGATGCTTGTGAACGGGAGGCATTTCCTTGACAGAGTTGAACAGGGTTCTAGTTAAACTCAGGAACCGCGAAGATAATCATCCAGTCAACTTTTTTTTTTTTAAACCTTTAACAAAACGTAGTGGTAACAAAATCTATCACCTAGGAAGACCACCAACTCTGATGAACTCACAACAATTATACACAAAACCATTGATTTTCCATTCAAATCTGAAACCACACAATTGCAACACTCGGGACAACACAAACCCATACAACTGAGCCAAAAACATTTCATAACCAAAGTGAAGTCAAGAATGGATAAAAGAGACATACCTGTCAATCGAAAACCTTAAGATGAGAAGCGACTGAGCGGTTTCACCTTGCTGAAAATCTGGAGCGTGAACACAACAGCCAGATCAAACAATAGTCTGATTAGGGTGGCGGCCAACGGGAAGGGTAAAGGTGACGTGCAGTAAATGCACATCGCCTCCACCCATATCACATTTACTCCATAGTACATGCCAACGAGCCCCCATTAACACCATTAATCAACCAATGCATCGAGAATATCAACACATTAAACCATAGCATAATCCAAGTTCCACACTCAACCATTTGTGTCATTACCTTGCCACATGCACCACCCATGCTATAATTCAAATGAATCGCTTGACCACTATACAACAGAACCATCACTAATAGCACAACCACCATAAAAAATTGCAAAGCCATTACTTCCATAAGCCACCAAGGTTTATAACATATGCATATCGGTTATCGATTGCATCAATCAACGCATAACCAATGTATTATCACTTGAAAAGAATGTGCCACCAAAACTTCCAAGATATGCATATCAAATTTAACATTTTAAAATTTCCATTTTCTTGTTAGTTAGGACTTAACCACTATCAACAAGTATTTCATTTATATAGTATCGCAGAGCTAGGTTTTTTCCTTTTTATTTTCTTAGATATAGTATTTTGCTTTTCCTCAAAATGCTCTTCTGCAATTTTTACTAACATTTGTTGTGCAGGTGCGAGAAGAACAAATACCATAATGAATAGTGAATGTAGCATCATGCAGGAACAACATCCCAAATCTTAATTAATGACAACCATACTTTCATCAACCATGAAACCCTTCTAGCACATCATCATAACATTGAAAATGAATAGACCTGATCTTTCAAGATTTCAAGAGGGTCCCACCTACTAGCATTATTTAGTCTTATATAATAGTAGGCTTTAGCAACACTTTGCAGGCAAAATTACGTTGACGTTTTCAATCGTCAACAAACTGGTGACTCCACAGGGAAATTTGTTTTCAATAGATTGGAACTCAGAACTCATGGTTTCATAGACCAAGCACAGTGATCTCAAGAATATGTGACTCGAATGATTATGCAACATGGGGGAAGTGAGCGGATTTAATGGAAAGGTGATCGGGAATTTAGGAATAGCTCATGAAAAATATTAAGTATGGGGGGTTTTACCACTGTATGCATAATCATTTGCCTATAATGGGATCTCAACTTGAAATGGGGGACTTAGAGATTTTCTCTTAAGATCTCGATGGATGAAGAAATGGCAAGAAGAAGCGGGAAACAACCAACTCTTTATAAGACAACAATGAAAAAAGAATATAGCAATTTTCAAGGGTCCTTTAGAGACAACATCATAAAAGCTGTGTAAGTTTGATTGTTATTGACTAACAATGCTTGCAGGAGTGTCACTGTGGAAAACATGATCCAACATCCTAATTTGACCAAACACTCTAAAAGATGATAAATACCAAAGATACAACAGAAATAATAATGCAGAAATCAAAACAGAAGTAGTAAAGACAGAACCATTCAGAAAGAAGAAAATAAAATTCAACTCAGAAAGTAGAAATCAAAGTACTGTAAAGAATAAAAGAAGCACAAAAATTGAAAGCAGGACTAAACTACTAGTATACAGAAGAATACGATCAGCAAAAGATCTTTCACGCTGGCCCCTCGCAATATTTCAAATGAGGACTGCTAATGGTGTGGGAAAACCATTGTCTCTGTAATTCCTTTAAAATTTCTGAGTTAGTGTCTAAGACAAAGGTGATCTGGAAATGGCCTAACACTTGAAATTCTGATGTAGTTATCAGCCCTTTGACAGATATGATTAGATCGTCAAGATAAGCATGGAGACTGATCGACTCATCGAAAGTTGTGTGTATAGGCCGATTTAAGGCGATACTTGCGTCTAGTAAACCAAAAGGCAAGTAGTTGTAGGACATAGTATCACTACTAGTATTAAAAGTGGTTTTGTGAGTAATTTCCCCTTCTACCCTGATTTTATCGTAATCAAACAAACTGCCAAGAAAGGGGTCTAACTGTGACTCTACAACCTGTTGCAGAAATATATTCATGCTAAGAGGGGGGGAAGGGTTTCTTAAAATCGCTTGTCTAAAAGTTCGAAGACTAACGTAGGTTATAATATTATTGGTGGTCTTCGAAACAGGATTCCAGTTGGAAATCCATTTAGGGTGGACGAAAAAAAAAACAATTTAGTCTTTAAGAAAACCTTCAACTCTTATCGAAAGGTTTATTTTAGTGCAAAGTAAACCAGTTTTTGTTTTTTCCTATATATTTTCATAGTATATTGAACAAGACTTGGATCAAAACCACAGAGATCCTCATTAAACCAAGCAAAAAACTTTTGAAATCCACAAAGCAATTCAGCAGACTTCATTTCTCCTTTATCAGGACCTTGAACATTTATTTTAACGTTCGATGAAGGTCCAGATGTCCTAATGTTCATGGAGATGGATTCAACCACCTTCTGTTGTAACTCCTCTTCTTCCTATTTTTCTTTGTTGCCAACAACACTCGGGGTTAATGAACTCTTGAGAGGATTCAATCTTTCAGGAATTTTATTATTTTCTATGCATATAATCTCTTCAGGCTTGAGAGGTTCGTTTTGAATTTCAACACCATTGCTTTCACTGCTAGGGATGCCCTCTCGGAATTCTTTATTTTCAAAAATGTACGGGTGATGCAGAGATTGGAAAGCACAATCAGGTCAGTGAGGCAAGAGCTACTGATAGTAGAGGCTGCAAAGACAGCTAATCGATCAGCTATCGAATTTAACTCCTTCCTAACATGAGTGATGTTAAAAGATAGAAGGTTCGAGACAAGTGCCCAAACAATCTGGGAGTATCGTTCCATCAGTTTGTCGCTAGGAGGGAAAATCGTGTGTATTATGTTCACAAAAAGCTCATAATTTCCAAAGAATGAAAGGTGACTACAACCAAGGTTAAGGGAATTCTCAATGCCTAACAACAAAGCTTTGAATTCAACAGCATTGTTCGAGCAAGCAAACTCCAACCTGTATGACAGATTATGAATCTTCCCTGCAGGGGAGACCAAGATAATACCAGCCCCGTTACCCTCATGAGAGTGTGAACCATTGAAGTGCATCTGCCATAATTCATCCTCTAAATCAATTATTTACAGGGGAATATTATCCTCTTTAGCAAATATAGAATACACCCCTAGGTATTCTTTGACATAGTTTATGTTAGATTGTGGAACATTATCTATGTAGGGTGAAATCCTTCCCTCTGGACTATGATATTCTTACCATTCCGAGGAACGAATAAATGTGTCTCGTCGAGCGAGAGGTATCCACCTGTTAGGGATTGCCAATCTCTTCCAAAGATGATTGAATAATTGCTTACAGGCATATCAATCACCTGAATGTTGAGGGTTATCCTTATCTCGGGGTGAGTGCATAAAACCAAGGTTACATATTTAATCTCGCCTATGGTTGTTTGTTGTAAACTATTATAGGAAAGCATGCTTCGAGCATTTTCGTTTGTACAAGATAAGCCTAACTCTTCCATAATAATATTCGACATAACACTTGGGCCTGAACCACCATCAATAAGGCAACAATGGGCTATTTTATCCATGATCTTTACATAAATGTGAAAAGGGGGATTTTTTACAGGGTATCTAAATTTATGTACACCTACTTTATTTACAGAAGAATCCTCTTCGCTTACCTCTTCAGAGAGATTGCCTACAATGGAATCCTTTCCTTCCATGAATTGTTTTAGATGCATTTGTTGTTCAGGGATGGCAACCATGTCTAGCAGGGTTGCATCTGCTTTGATGTTAGCCAATTGATTCAAGATGTTGTATTTGGAAGAGGGGAGAGCAATGATTTTTTTACTCTCTGGATTCTTAGGAACCTGGGGTGCAACAACGGTTGAGGATGAGCTCGGGCTAGAAGAATTGTGGGGAGGGTCGAACTTGCCTTTTGGGGCATAGGATTTGTTTCTGGTATTGATAACCATGACATATTCTAGCTCAGAAAAATCTAGGACATCAATAGTGGCTTCTGGTCTTTTACCAAAGATCTTGTCTCTGGCACTCTTCCTTGCCTTGCACGTGGTTTCTTCATGGTGTTCCTCACAAAAGTTACACCAACTCTTAGGCAGGATAGCCTTGAGCTGAAAATTGTTTTCAACGAGACTTCTAAAATGAGGGGCAGAAGAAGATGAAGCTCTAAGGGTGAGAGGGGAGACAGTACCCTTCCACTCAAATGTTATCATACGATTGTTCATGTCTTGTACTAGCTATAAGAGAGAGGACATGTTTGTCTGTCTAACTGATTCTCCCTAGGGTAGACCAGTTCGTTCAAGCTGTTCTTCATACTCTGCACAAGTGTGCAAAGAGGAACCGAGATTATCAATGGATTTTTCTTCAATCCTATGACGGTAAGGGGAAGGTAATGCATTGTAGTAATGCATGAAGGTGGCTTGGTTCTACGGGTGGATAAGTTTGAGGATTTGATTATACAACTTGGTGAACCGCAAGTTGAAATACCTGATGGTCTCACCATCTTTGTAAGTGATGTTATTGTAGTCCCTTAACTTCTCAACAGGGATTTTGGATTGCCCGTAAGTGGATCTAAACTAGTATATTAATTCCTCCCATGTAGACAAAATCTTAGGAGGAAGGTCAAAAAAGTTGGCCGCAGCCTTACCTTCGAAGGAATTGATGAATAGGCGCATGCAAGTATCGTTGTCGTTGGCCCCGATGTTACGACAAGCATTAGATAATTCTACTAGGTATTCATTGGTATCGACAGTGTTATTTCTTGAAAACTTAGGCAAATGCTCCTTAAACTTTGGAAGTGGGCGAGTAGTAGGAGCTAGGTTAAGAGGAGAGGACACATGCCATGGTGTAGTTGTGGCATCTTCTTCAAACTGAAAAAGTCCATACTTCTTGATGACTTTTGTGGGGTTTGTGGTAGATTGGATGGGGATATGGTGGTTGTACAAGCTACCAATCACCGATGACGATGAAGATTGGGAAGATGGAGCACTTCCTGTTCCACCAGATCTACCACTATATGTCATCTTGTGGATGATAGAAGAGGGAAAGAAAGACGAACTGGATGAATCAGATAAAGTTCTCCTTAGAGCACTTCGTTGGGCAGACAACACAACGTTTCTCCTTCATATCTCAGCAATAGGACCGATTTTGGGTGACAAGCCTCTTCTTCTTCTAGAAGCACGAGAATCTAAGGACATGAAAGAAAGGACAAAGCTGAAGAAACAAAAGGCAACTGTTGATTTCTAGGGTGTCGACGTCTAGCTTCCAGTTGTTCTTGAGAACTAATATCTTGTTCAATCACTGCCCAAGAACGGTTAAGTTCGGCACGGGTTCTGGCAGTGTCTAAAATAGTATGAAACATGTTAAAGGCAATGTTGGTCTGGTCTTGGAGACCGGGCTCAATATTGGGCTGTCTTGCAACAGGAACAGTCATGAACATCAAAACAATCAAGGAATCAAAATCAGAAAAGAAAAATGTATCGATGAAAATCGAGTATAAAATTTAACCAGAGATATCGAAGATATCCCCTGTATGGTCGCCAAATAATTGTTGAATAAAAGATATGTATTAATCTTACTCAAGAATTTTCAGACTTTAATTGGCTAAATTAAAGTAGACGAGAATATCGCCCTATGTTTACATCCAACAAAATTATATATCCTAACTCACAAGTATTAATTACATGTGCTTAGGCTAGTCTTTTATCAACAAAAACTCGCTGGAAATTCACTTTTTATGTAATTTTCTGAATATATCAGTTGATGAAATAAATGTAAGAACGGAAGTAAAGACACCAAGATGATACTCAAGACATATGAGACATAAAGAAATCCTTTATTTCATTCCAATTCACCAAAGAGTCATTATCTTTACAAAACTTCACACAGAAATCTTGGACCAAAGTCAAACTTAGAAATCCTCGATGGAACATACAAAAGGACCTCTGACAGAAAACCAAAACTGAACTCTAAAAGCTGGATCATCTTGCCAAAGATTGCTGCCCACTCAACTCTACACAATAGCCTCTATCAGTCATGAAAATTAATTCATAAATAGACAAGTCTACATAGACTATCAAAGATAGATCAACACCTCTGAAGAACAAGTGTCTGAATGATTTGATTCAGACCTGAATATTGTTATCTACAATAAGACCCTTCTATCACAAAAGAGAATTAGGTTGTGATGAACATATGAATGAATGAAAACTGAATTATCTCAATATAAGCTCAAGAGCAAACCTTAGCATGTTTTATGCTTCTATCCTCCTCCTTTGTTCCTCCCCTTAGTTCAGCTTTTAACAATTTAGAATTGGTTAGAGTAGTTGAACTAACTTATTAGTTAAGATAACATAAGACTTTAACTAATTTTAGTTAAAGGGGGGCGGGCGGATGGGTGGGGGGACTAATAATCATAATAGGGTCATAATTAAATAATAATTAATATGTGGGACCCCTTGTGAATCCTTTAGTGATAACAATCATCACATCATAACATAATCCATTTGTTAAGAAAACACACCCCTTGTGCCTCCCTTCAAAACATATTTTCCTTTGACAATTTTAGCCCATAAAACTTGAAAATATTTCAAACTAATACTCATATATCCAAAATAAAACATGTTGTCCAAAATCCATGGATTCCACTGTCATAAAACAATAAATAACATAAAATTTAAAAACCATATTTTCCAGTCTGTGAAGCAACCCTTCCTTGGTTGTTGTTGTCACCTCCTGATTTCCTTGAATTTGCCTTGAGCTGGGTAGAGCCTTTAGGCTTTATCTCATTGATCACATGGGAACAATCATCCCTCAGATGCATCCGTGAAGACACGGATTTGTCAGAGTCATCGAAGGGTGATGAAGGGGCAACGGTGGCTTTTCCTTTATCCAATGCATGATGGGCTTCAGTCTTCAATATATTGCTAGTGTGGGAAGATTGCATTGGAGAGTTGTTAGGGGAAGCTTGGAAATGGGGTTTAAAGGTGGAGGAGCAGGAAAAGTTAAGTTTGGCCAGCCACGGTGTTGGGAGACTGTCGGGTGGACAATCTCTTTCCACCCATCATTTTCCGGGACTTCAGGTTGTAAAGAGACATGAGGAGGAACATGGATACTGGGGGCTTGAGGAGCTTGGAAGGGAGGCCTTTCAGGCCTCGATTGGACTATTCCCTATCCAATCCAATTAAAGAATCCATCATGGAACAATTGGCCAAGCTCTTCTGAATCAACATCAAAATGTATAGAGAACCTAGGCCTTCTTGGGCCTCAGTTCCAGTTACCTCTACCTCTGTTTCCTCGGCCATGGATTCCCCGACTGAAAAAACTCATCCTGCATATGTTAACAATTAGAAAATAGTCTTTTTAAATAACCATACATGACAACTCCTTAAAAACACGAAATAGATTTGGCTCAGAATGTAACAGGCTCATGCAATCCAATCCATACAAATTGTTCTAATGTCAATCAATGAGAAAAGGGGTGAAACAATGTTCTGGGATATATGAGGGGTTGATATTGAGCAAAAAATATGATATCATGAAGGGGATAAGAAATGGTCACTGCTCAATGACAACAACAATCAACTATAAATCAACCCAAAAAACTTTTACTACAATTCACTCAGGACACTACCACTTCGTCCACTTGACACAAAAATCTTCTTAGTTGTGATCAATATCAGAACAGGGGGTGAACAAAATGAATATGGGATAAGTGAGGGGGT
>JZKD02S1781788.1:595990-651083 GCA_000966675.3 Picea glauca | reverse complement strand
GGTGGTATGTTTGCAATACCTAGATTGGGCATTGATGGGGTGATTGGAGTCTTGCTCAATTCTTTTGATTTCTGTTGTTTCAAAAACTCTTCTTCCTTCCTTTGAACCTTGGTCTCCTCAGCTAATACTTTGGCCTCTGCTTCATCAACCAACCTTCTAGCCTTTGTCTCATTAGCCATTCATTTGACCTCTTCTTCAACTTTATTATTTTGGAGGGTAGTCTTCTCTTCTTTGATTTCATATTGTCTTTTTATTCTTTCATCGCCAGCTTTCATTTTATGGTACTCTTCCTCTCCTTGAAGTGTTTTTTGTTCTAACTCTTCTGCCTTCCCGACGTTTTATTGTTTTTTGATGTTCACATTGTCATGTTCTTGCTGGAGAAGTCTCTGAAACTATTCAATTATTAACCTCTTCATTCCTTCCATCTCATATTTGAGTTCCTATTTGGAAGCATCATTGGGTAACTTTTGTACAACCTCTTCATGGAAGAGGAATCCTTTAGACTTGTCTATTTCAAAATCAACAACATGGATGTTAGAATGGCTGAGACCAAAAAACCTGATGTGGCTAACTGCAAGCTCATGTGGATTATTTCATTTTTTCTCTCCTAGAAATAGGCACACATATTGTAGGGAATATACCTCTGTTCTTGTAGGAGGGACATTATAAATGGCATAATTCCCTATGTGGACTGGAAACAAAGGCCAAAGGTTTTTGCTACTACTCAAAAGTAGTGAGGTAACCCATGTTCCCATGGTATGATAAGAAATTTCTCTCATTAAAAGAAAATATGGGACAAAGTAGGGTAAGAGGTGTGGGGCCCTAGTGATTCCATACACCCTGATGTATGAGTAGTATTTTCATAAGTACCTATATGTTACCCTTTTCATCCCAATCCCAACTTCAATGGAAACTTTGTTCCTTGGGAACACAAAATATACAATATATAGAGGGGAAATGAAAATGTTACAGATGTCATAAAAATACCTTTTGTAATTTATGCTCCATAATTCATAGTAGTACACATGTATAGGGGGTTGATCCTGGTCCCAGTTCCATCCAAGGTCTATAAATTGCATAGAGGAACAAATTGCATCAATACGGTAGGTCAAGATACAAAATAAATGATTTATCATACCTAGAATGTTTTTCATATGTATATAGATGTTGAAAGTTAGGATGTATGCCCTATTGAAAACTTGTACTGTTTTGACAATGTTATGGGCCAGTTGTAGCCAATATGTTTGAATGTGTGTGCTCCATTACTCTCCATATAACCAGTTCAACATAACAACATACATTTTGTATGGTGCTTTGTGTTAGCACTCTACAAATTTGTCCGGCTAATAAAACGAATGACATAGCTAACCTACAAACCACTTTAGATATGGGTACTAGCCTACTCATCTCAAAGAGGGATCTCTCCTGTCACTTGATCTTTAATAGATGAGTTTTCTTTAATAAGTCACTGGCTAGGTTTTGTTTCTTTGAAGGGTTTTTTATAATTTTGTTGGCAAGGAAGCGGAGGGACACTTAGGGCTATGGATTCAAACTTATGAAAGTGAATGGAAGCACTGACTGGTCGGTAGAATTCTCCAGAGGATAAAGGATAAATGAGGCGATGAATCTGAGTTATAAATTGTAATTTGTAGAGTGTAAGAAGAAATGAAAAACATATAAAAATGAATTCTGAATTAGTTAGGAAGAACTTAACATGGTTCAAATTGCTTAATCCGAGAGCATCACAAGATGAATTTTGGGCCTTTAAATATCCAATTTAAACAAAAGATAATGAATTAATTCAAGAACAAGGAAATACATAAGAAGAAAGAACACAAATCTCAGAACACCACCATTAGAATATTTTCATGGATATTTCAAGACATCTGCATGTGCATTCTATTCAACTTCAGAAAATTAAATTCAAGTTCCAAATAGCTAAAATCACGCCCTTGCACTTTTTCCAACTTCTAATACATTTGGAACTCTTAATATTTATACAAGTTGAGTTACTTCGGTTTGAAACAAATTACAATGAATACAAAGAAACGTTTTGGTTTTGAAACGGATTGCAATGATTACAAAGAAATGTTTTGGTTTTGAAACCAACTACAATGATAAAAAAGAAAACGTTTCTTGATCCGAACTTTGGATCCTTTGAATTTTTTATCCCTTTCTTTGCCACTTGTTCTGCTTTGTTCTTCCACATGATCTTTCATCTTTAGTGACATCTGGACATCATTTACTAGGCACTCAAAAATTGCATTTTGTCTTACCCAACCTGATTATTTCCTTCCATTACAAGTAAGAAGGAATATCATAATCTGGTATTTCCTTTATTAGAATATGCAAGTCAATGCAAGAAGCATATGACATGACCGACATTCCAAGCTTGATTTCTTTGAACTGATTCAAAATTTCAAAGTTTGTAATCAGATGCTCAACTAATGTGGCTCCTTTCAGATTTTCCTGCAGGGTTTCAAACTTAGAATGATCCATTCTACACTGAGTCAAATGAGAATTTTATTTTTCCTGATCATACAACTTTCCTTTGCCATCCCAAAATGGTGGAAGTTTTTTGGTAAACAATTCCTCAAATAAATACTTGAACTCCTGCACACTCTGTTCCATCTGTGTTGCCTTAGTTTGGACTAATTTCAAGAGGTTATGTTTAACAATAACCCTCGTGGCCCAAGTAATCAATGTAGTTATGTATTTAACCCCAATGGTTTGAATTTCTTTAGTAGGAACAACGTTGATTAGATTTATGGCGTTCTGGGCCCATTCTGATGGTTTCTTTGCTAAAGTTTCATTCACAAAAGTGCATTTATTTCTGGCTATGATGGCTATGTTGTCTTTATCATTAATGAAATTCAAATATGATATGAACTTGGTAGCTTCAACAACTATAGAGTCCCAGATGATATGCTTGTCACCCTGCAACAAACCTTTGCCTCTTAACCTCATTTTTAATTTTTTTATTCTTTCTTGCAAGACTTCATTATGCTTTTGAAATTGAGCTATTTTTTCATCCTTTGCCTGCAATTTTTTCTTTAATTTCTCTATGCTTCCTTTCATCCCTTTTATTTATCCTTCTTTCAAGATAACTTGTTATATAGCCTGGACAAGTCCTTTAGTGTTTCACCCAACTTCTGTAGTAGGAGATGAAACCACAACCTTGTTTAGGAATTATGTGTGCTCTTGTGACCATTTCACATTTTCTTGTTCCAACTGCAACACCCTAGCCTTGTAGCCTAGTGTATCTTGATGAAATTTTTCCTTTTCCTGTTCTAGAGAAACCAATTCATTTGTTTGTGGATGTTTTGTAGAAGGAATTTCCAATTTCTTATTCAAACTTTGAATCAAGTTGTCATTCTGATCCAATGAAGATTTAAATTTTGGGGGCCTTCAGATTCCAAACTCTTGACCTAAGTCTACCAAGATCTTCTAGATGATTTTTCCTACCTCAACTGTCCTTCCAATTTCATTACATAAAATGATAGTTTTGAAATCTTTAAACTTAAGCTCAGGTAATTAGAATATAGCATGTCACTAGTGTGTTTGTGGAATTTGACCTTGTCTGGAGCACTTATGTTATCATATTTTATCTTTATTTCATAGACATTGTCTTCATCTACACCAACAATGTTAAAGGTCCTATTTTCAACATCCCTCACTGTGAACAAAGAAGATTTATGCCGAGATATATTTTACACTTCAGGGACTAAATCCCTCATCTCACCCAAATCTATATTTTCCTTCTCAGCATACTATTTTGCCAAATCTCCTCTAGACCGATAAGTTGACTCAAATGTTTTAAAAATGCATTTCTTACTGCTAAAGATTATGGAGCTTCCTTCACCTTAGAGTTTACTTTCCTTTTCAATCTCTACAGTGCTAGTACCACTCTCCACCATCTCTAGATTAGCTTAGTCTCTGGACTTTTCCTCTTCTAAATACACTATTTGTACAGACTGTGTAACTTTCGTCTTCTTTGGGCAGTTTGTTGGTCATTGATGTCCATGGCCTATGAACTGCTTCTCTTGCTATAAGCACTTGTATTAGGAACTTTGATTATCATCTTTTGAGGAGCTTGTTCTATTTGACTTTGTTGTAGAGCCACCTCTACTTGTTGTGTTTGCATTGGTTGCAAGATTGATTCCATATCAACACAAACTTCTGTATTTTCCAGCTTATCAAAAACCTCAACCTGTTCACTCTCATAAGGGGCATGCTTGTGCAAAACCAAAATATTTGAGCTTTTATTGAACTTGAGATAAATATGATCTGTATTTGACAATGAAGGGGCCAATGATAAAATGGAACTTAAGGTTGGAGGCTTTGTGGAACTTTAGTACGTTCTCTGTCTCAGATAAAATTATGTGCCTAATGAATTCAAGGGCAAAGATTCTAGGAGTCAGAAAAATAGGAAATAGGTAATGAGATTCATGGAAACCATAAACACATATTATTATTGAGAGCATGAATAGTACCCAATCCCTCACTCTGCTCTTTGGATTTGGCTGTAGATAGCTCCTCATGTCATCGAAAAATCTAGGTAGGATGGTATTGAAAATCAAACTATAAACTCTGGACATGAATTTTTTGATGACGATGAGTAATGCAATTCTTTTACACTCAGTTGACACAAATGTTTCTTCAGAAAATTCCCTCTTATTGGTTTCTAGGAAAATTTTTAACAGATAAGTGTAGTATCTAAAATGTCTCAGGGAGAAAAAATTCACCAGCTATTTATGGATACTATCATATAGGAATTGATCAAAGATGATACATACTAACAAACCAGACTCTGACTTAAAAAAGGTCAAAAGGAAACCGAGCATGAATTCAACCACACATTTGTCATTGTCTAGACCTAAAACTTGACTCAGTAGGGAGAAAACCTATTGGACTTCTATGACCATTATATTTACATTCATCGACAAAGACATACCTTATGAAAAATGTTCAGGTTTGATATTTGTCTATAAAAACAGATCTCGGACCTCTGATGGACATTCTCTATATACCCTAATCATCTTCCCTTCATTGAAAGGTTCATAAATTGTGGAAAAATACTCTGGTATACCGAGGGACTCCTCAATTGACAGACTTTGTACCCTACATAAGACCTTGGACCCTCGTTTATTCACAACGACTCTTTCTTCATGGGAATATTGTTCGGTGCACCAACCTATAAATTCAGGAAACGAGAAAGAAATTTCGACATCATAAGGGACTATCGTGTCCTGCACTGATTCAAGGAACAATACACATCTTCCTACCTTATCGGGCAGGTTTCTTCTAGACACAGAGAGAGGAGAAATAGTGATTTTGACATAAAAAAAAATTGTGTCTCAATCAATTAGGGATTCTTCATTTTCCACAAGATCTTATTTTGTTACTAAGGTTATGATGGGATCCATGGTTGTGATGAAAAATACCTGGAAACGAGTGGAAATGGTGTGTAGTTGGTGTATTGTTGAGCTGCAGGTGAAAGAAGGGGGTCGCGCTAAGGTTCTAATGGCCCAACATTCAAAATAATAATCAAAATAAAATAAATGCCTAAATTTCCTTTTATAATTTTCCAATTTTTGGGGGCGTGAGAAAGTGGTTTGAGGCAACTAGATTTTCATCCCATAATGCACCTAGTTATGCCACGTACCTCCAAGAGAAAACTGTGGTTAAAATTTTGGGACTGCCCTTTGAAATTAAACCCTGTGCAACTTCACCCCCTGAAATCATTCTTGGTATTTGATCTTGAGAACTCACGATCTAGAATGTTTCAGACTCTATCAACTTAGCGCTCCTGCCAGATTTATCCCTATCCAGCCATATTTAGCCCCTTTCCTAATTTATCAGGCTTCCAAACCATTTTAGTGTTCCGCTAGATTCTAAAATCTTGATTTCACACAATAAAATTTAATGGTGACTAACATGGGCTCCAATTGGGGATGATATCCTCCCAGTGAGGTAGAAAAAAATGGAAGACCAAGTGCTCGTCCATTGGGATTTATTTCACTCATGCAACTAAATCGATCAACAACTTATTCACGAAACTTTGTTCACATAACTCCAATTATAGTCAGCATAAACTTAGGGCCTTCGCTTCGGGCTTCAATTTTCTGTTGATTTGATTTTGAATGCTATAAATGAAAAACAAGAAGGGTTATATACAATGAAATGGAAGGAGTGAAAAATTCTTTAAGTGAGATAATGCTTGAGAAATCGGTCATTCACAGGTCCCCCATCGAGGATATCTCCATTGAGTTCCTATAGAAGATAAACATTATTTCCATGGTATGCCACAATTTTGAAAGGGCTTGACCACAGATGGCCGAATTTTCTATGCTTTCCTCTGTCTTCATTCCTGGCATCCCATTTCAACACCAAATATCCCACTTTGAAATAATCTTCCTTAGTATGCTTGTCAAAATATTTTTTAATCCTATCTTGCTGGAGTTGAGAGTTGTTGAAGGATTTCTCTCTTGTTTGTTGAACATTGATTAGTTTATTTTTCCTCCTTTGAGTGGCATCTGGTTCAACATCTTGCTCCTGTAGCAATCCCATCACTAGAAATCCTATTGAAGTAGGAAAAATTGCCTCTATGCCATACACAATATGGAAGGGTGAAGTGGAAATAGACATTTTAGTAGTGATCATGTCAGCCCATAATCTTCTTGTGCCAAGTCTTTTTGTTATCTTGCAACAGTTTTTTTATAATTCTGGTCAAACTCTTATTGGATGACTCAACCTACCCATTACATTAAGGGTAATAAGTTGTCGAATAACCAAGAGTTATATTGTAATCACTCCAATTTTTTCCATCTTTTTGGACTTAAATGTTGTTGCATTTTCAGTGATGATTTTAACTGGACAACCAAATCTAGACAAAATATTGTTTTCCAAAAACTGAATGATAACAACATCAATGGCTTTCCTTGTGGGGACTTCTTCAATCCACTTGGTGAAGTAATCTGTGGCTATCAATATCCACTTATGTTGATCTGAGGGTTGTGGATGAATTTATCTTATGAAATCAAGGCCCCATTGCCTAAATGGTGCTTCAACAGAGATAGGCTTCAAAGGAAAAGGATACAGTTTTCTCTTCCCATAAAAAACTTGGAATTCATGACAAGTTGATACCTCTTTGTAAACATCAGAAAAAATTCTAGTCTAATAGAAACCTACTGTTAATATTTTGTGCACATTAGTTTTCCAATAATGGTGTCCTTCAAAATCACCTTTATGAAACTCTCTGATGGTTTTTTCCACTTCTTCCTCCATCAAAAAACTCAACAAGATCCCACCTAGATTCTTCCAATACAAAGATTGGCTTAGAATGAAAAACATTGTTGCTTTTAGCTTCAAAAACATGGCCTTGGTTGTGCTCAATTTAGGAGGATCCTGCAAATTTCTCAACACATAAATAATGCTAGCATACCATGGGGACTCAAGAAATTTTTGGGATATCTGAGGGACCTTTTCTTCTTTTGAATCTGTTGATAAATCAGAAATGAAATTAATTCCCAAGAGCTCACAATTTGACTGTGCCATCAGTTTTGCAAGTCCCTGCCCGTTGATCAACTTTGTAGGTTTGATATTGAGGTTATACTCCAAAAACACAACTATCCACTTGCCCCTTTTACTCTCAGGATCAGGCTGAGTCAAAATTTCCTTCACAAAACTACTGGGCACATAAGCAATGATATGGGAATGTAAGATATAAACTTTAAAATCCTTTAGGGCCTTGACAAGTGCATATGACTTCTTTTCCATGATATCATACTTTAGTGGGGAATACCTCAATGTCTTGATGTAGTAATCTATAGGCATTTCAAAGTTATTTTCATCTTTTTATAACAAAACACCAACAATGGTGTGTTCGGAGGCAAGAGAAAAAAATATAAATTCGTTTGCAAAATTGGGACTAGTGAGAACTGGGGATTTGGTCAATGGCACATTAAAATATTAAAAATAATTTATGTCTTTAGGAGTCCACTTTATCTCGCTTCCTTTCCTGAGCATGTTAGTGATATGCTTTATGATTTCACCTAGATTAGGGATGAACCTTCTCAGAAAATTTACTTTCCCTAGGAAAGATTGTAATTCTTTCTTGATTCTAGGTGTGCCAATTTTAAGGATTCCTTCAACTCTGTTGGGATCCATATTTATTCCCTCCTTTGAAATAATGTGACTAAGCAACTTTCCCTCTTCCATGAAAAAATTAGATTTCTTAGGGTTCAATGAGATGCCAAACTTCCTACATTTCTGAAAATCTCTCCTTAGATGTTTAAGATGTTCATCATCAGAAATTGAATATACAATGATATCATCTAAGTAAATAACAATAAACTTATATTTCTCATCAGCAAAGGCTATATCCATATCCCTTTGGAAATTTTCTCCTGCATTCTTGAGCCCAAAAAGATTTTTGGCATACATGAAGGTGCCCCATGGTGTTGTAAAGGCTATCTTCTCCTCATCATCAGGGTGTACCATGATTTGGTTGTACCCAGAGAAACCATCCAACATTGATATTTTTGAGAACCAACCACCTTCTGTAAAATGTGATCCATCTTAGGTAGTGGGTAATTGTCCTTGAGAGATACCCTATTTAGATTCTAAAAGTCCACACATAATATGATCACTCCACTTTTCTTCTTGACATGTACCATATTTTCCACCCAGTTAGAAAACCTCAAAGACACTATGATATTGGCCTCAAACAATTTTCATTATATCTTTTTCAATCAATCGTAGTATAAAAGGATTAATTCTTCTTAATTTCTACTTGAATGGTTTGTGATCTTCCTTGATTGGAATCACATGTTGAATCACCTTAGTATCATAAACCTTTAGATCTTCATAAATCCATGCGAAAACATCAGGAAATTCTTTCATTAAAATGACATACCTTTTCTTGACCTCTGGGCTAAGTGTCTTGGATAGCTTGATGATCTTGGGATATTCTTGAGTCCCAATGTTGGAATATTCAACATCTCCATCATTTGCAGTAATTTTAGGACTTCTGGCTACATCATTGTTGTCGAAGAGTTTTTCTAATGGGACCAGGCCTTTGGGAATGATGTTATTTTTTAGCTGCATTATATCCTTACCAACAATCTAATTCTTCAAATAGTCATCATTTGCGAAAACAACTTCATCTTCTTCTTCACAACAATATTCCTCATCAATATTCAAATTTGCAAATTCACCATCCATCTTAAGGAAACTTTCTATTTGTTTGTCATCTTCGAAAACTTGACAATACTTAATGTTATTGAGTACTGCTGGCATGTGATTGACCTCAATATCCTATCTTATGTTAGCAAAAAATGGAATCTTGAAAATTGAGGCTAAAGTAGCCATGGAATCAATAATCTGATTTTGCCCCCTTGGAATCGCTAAAATATCACATTCTAGAAATTCTTCAAGAAGATCAAGCACTATATTCATATATGCTCTTAATCTAGGATTATTTGCTTGATATATACCATTTATCAGATTTATAATCATCTCATAATCTCCATGTACAACTATCCTCCTAGAATCCATTTATTTCCAAGTCTTCAATCCCAACACTAATGCCTCATATTCAGCCATGTTATTTTTTCAATCAAAAGAAAGTTTGTAAGAACAAAGTTTTGTACCTGATTTAGGGGGGTTAATCCACACAGCATGCCCTGCTTCTTCTCTGTTGATAACTCCATAAAAGATCATATTCAACATTTCATTTTATGCACTGTTTTGCTGATTTGGTTTGTCTTTGATAGTCATATCAGTCTTTGGCATCTCCTCTTCAAATCTCAAATCATTAAAGAAAATGGAAGAACCAATCTAAGTTTCCATTGAATAAATGGGATGGTTGTTTGGATGGGTTTTGTTACTGACCATGTAATTGATAAATACTTCCCTATATAACCTCCTATATTAGCCAAAATCATGGATAGTGGCATATGGAATATCCATTTGCAAAGTCCCTTTCAACTTTTCATCCCATGACCTAGATAACAACATGCCAAATTTAGGAGGGATATCAATAACCACCACATCCATGACCATATTGTTTGCTAGAATTTGAGACAAACATACTACCAGATATTTGATTAGGCCCAACCACTTCACCTTCCTTGAATCAAAGGAGAAATGATCCTTGTAAGGCCTCGTAATGTCCAGACCCAATTGGTCCATGACCACCTTGGGCATCATATTATGGGATGCTCCTGAATATAACATAGCATTATGAAAAGTCATATCATGAATATTCAGACTAACATAGAAAGGAGGGACCTCATTAGTATCACTACTCTCCTCTACATGTGGGCCAAACAAGATGGCAGGATGATCATCTTGTATATTTAAAGTATCAAAAGTTTCTTTCATCTTGAGCATCTTATGATCTGATTTCTATATTATTTATTCTTTATCATCTCATTGAATGGAACAAAGATTTTAATTTTGTCCATCTCACTTTCAAAGTTAAAGGAAGATGATGTTTTTTCTACCTCTTTAATGACTGTCTCCTTTCTTACTTTAGGTACTTTCTTTGGAGGTTCTTCCTTCTGCTTTCCTTTCTCCGCAACATCCTTTTCAACAGATTCCTTCTTAGGTTGACTCGAAGAAGGTGTATTATTTTGAGATTCCTTGGTAGGATTTCCCTTTGGAGGATGTGCAGGCACCTTTTTGCTTCGAGGATTATATTGTTTTTTGAATTGTATGATGGCATTCTGCAGTCCTTTCTGATAGTCTTAATTTTCCACTGATAACCTTTCATCATTCTCCTACATGAATATATCATTTTCATCCATGAACTGATCATGTTCTTCTTTAGTTAAAACCACCTTTGTTTCATCACCATCACAACAATGCATATTGTCTTCAAAAGTTTCATCAAAATTTTCATTTACATAATTGTTTTGAAAAGGAGGTCTTATTTGTTGATCACCCTGGTTCCTCTGGTCTCTTTGTCTGATCTATGGAACTGATAGTCTCCTTTGATTTCTGGGTGGAAAATCATCCTGCTCCCTAGTGTTAGGATTATTATCTCTCTAGTGTTAGGACATAATTTCCATGAGTTTCTCCATAGTCTTCATCATAGACTCAAATCTCTCTTCTAATGACTATGAAGTTGAAGGTTGCACCTTATATTGAACCTTGTTTATGTCTCTATCATAATTATATTTGATCTTTCCTGAAGCCATTAGATTTATTTCAACTTTTATTGCATCACTCATCATATCATCCAGTGAATTGGATCTTCTTTCTCTCAACAACAAAGCAAAGTCACTGTCAAAGGAATCAACATATCTAAAATTTCATAAATCTAGCTGAAAACTCTTGTACTGTTTCATCAAGTGACCTTCTCATGTTGTTTTACTGGGTTAGAAACTGAAGGGGTTTCTTCTTGTCACTCCAATTTGCAATAAAACTTGTTTCAAAGGATGCAAAATATTGGATACTTACTGCTGGGACATATCTAAACAATTTTATGACTTCACCTACGAGACTTTATGCAAACAATATCATTTTTTCATCTTCATAATCTACTTCTTCTAGGTCCACAAAATCATTGAACTATTCTAAGTGTTTTTGGGATGACACATTTCCTTCATCATCATACAAATTAACCCTCTAATTATAGTCCTGGGGTAAATCATGTAACTGAGCAGGTAGGAAAAGGGGGGAAAACCTAGCTGTCGTGGTTGCAGGAAGAACTTGAAGTGGTTGATTGTTCTGACTAGGAATCACAATGGGTCTAATAGAGGAAACTGAAATTAAATCTTGGAACCTCTTCTCATCAAAGATGATTTCAATCAAGCTGGATTCAGATCTATTTCTGAACAGAGTTTGCTCAAATTTCAAATTAAAACCAAGGTATTCAATTCTTTTTACTCCATCTTTGGGTAACGATATATTTTTGTCCAGACAAAAAATTGGGCTTATTGGCCTTTCTTTTATCTCATGTACAAGTTTTTCAGGATCAAACACATGGATTATTGCTTCTGGGTCTGTATTTCTTCTGGTATGAATTCTCTTGGGAGCCTGGATTTATTTCTCAAACTACTTTATGCTACTGGTCTCTTTATAATGGAGTCGCCAGGGTAAATTTAGTTTCATCCAATAAGGTGTTTCATTCACTTTCACCCTTAGGAATCAAATATGAAGCTTTAAGTCATTCTTTTCCCAAGGAAGATTTCACTTTTGTCCCCAACAACAGTGCCAAAATGTTAGAACTCTGTAAATTTGTTTGGCTGATAAAACAAATGACATAGGTAACCTACAAAACACTTTAGAGATCGGTACTATTCTTCTCATCTCGGAGAGGGCTCTCTACTGTCACTTCATCCTTAATAGATGAGTTTTCTTTAATAAGTCACTAGCTAGGTTTTGTTTTTTTGAAGGGTTTTTTATAATTTTTCCAGCAAGGAAGGGGAGGGACACTTAGGGCTATGGAGTCAAACTTATGAAAGAGAATATAAGAACTGACTGGTTGGTAGAACTCTCCAGAGGATAAAGGCTAAATGAGGTGATGAATTTGAGTTATAAATTGTAATTTGCAGTGTAAGGAGGAAGGAAAAACATATAACTGCATCAGAGCATTAAATAAAATGAATTATGACTTAGTTAGGAAGAACTTAACACAGTTTAAATTTCTTAATCTGAGAGCATCACAAGATGAATTATGGGCCTTTAACTATCCAATTTAAACAAAATACAATGAAAATGAAATCAATAACACATGAAATACATACAAATAAAGAAGACAAATCTCATACCACCACCATTATAATCTTTTCATGGAGATTTCAAGACATCTGCATGTGCATTCTATCCATATTGAGAAAATTACATTCAAGTTCCAAATAGATAAAATCACCCCATTGCACTTATTCCAGCTTCTTATACATTTGGAACTCCTAATATTTATACAAGTTGAGTTCCTGCAGTTTGAAACTGATTACAAGTATTACAAAGAAATGTTTCGGTTTTGAAACCAATTACAATGATTACAAAGAAATGTTTCAGTTTTGAAACCGATTACAATGATGAGGAAGAAAATGTTTCTTGATCTAGAATCTATCTCCTCTAGCGTTTCAATCCCTTTCTTCGCCACTTGTTCTATGTTGGTATTCCACATGATCTCTCATCTTTAGTGACATCTGGACATCATCTACTAGGCCCTGGAAAACTGCATTTTGTCTTAACCAACCTGATTATTTCCTTCCATTGCAAGTCAGAAGGAATATCATAATCTATCATTTCCTTTATCAGAATCTTCAGGTCAATGAAGGAATCAGATGACATGACCGACAGTCCAATCTTGACTGCTTTGAACTGATTCAGAATTTCAAAGTCTATAATCAGATGCTCAACTAATGTATCTCCTTTAAGATTTTCCTCCATGGTTTCGAACTTAGAATGATCCATTATGCACTAAGTCAAACAAGAATTGTATTCCTCCTGATCATACAAATTTTCTTTGCCATCCTAAAATGGTGGAATTCCTTTGGTAAACAATTCCTCAAATAAATCTTTGAACTCCTGCACACTCTGTTCCATCTTTGTTGCCTTAGTTTGGACTGATTTCAATAGGTTATGTTTAACATTAACCCTCATGGCCCAAATAATCAATGTAGTTATGTCTTTAACCCCAATAGCCTGGAGGTCTATAGTAGGAACAACGTTGAGTAGATTTATGGTGTTCTCGGCCCATTTTGATGGTTTCTTTGCTAAAGTTTCATTCAAAAACGTGCATTTAGTTTTGGATGTGATGCTTATGTTGTCTTTATCATTAATGAAATTCAAATTTGATCTGAACTTGGAAGGTTCAATAGCTATAGAGTCCCAAATGATATGGTTGCCCCCTTGCAACATACCTTTCCCTCTTAACCTCATTTTCAATTTGTTTATTCTTTCTTGCAAGACTTCATTCTCCTTTTGAAATTGAGATATATTTTCATTATTTGCCTACAATTATTGCTTTAATTTCTCTATGCTTCCTTTCATCCTTGTGATTTCTCCTTATTTCAAGATAACTTGTGACATAGCCTGGACAAGTCCTTCATTGTTTGACCCGACTTCTGCAGTAGGAGTTGAAACCACAACCTTGTTTAGCAATTATGTCTACTATTGTGACCATTTCATCTTTTCTTGTTCTAACTGCAGCATCCTAGCCTTCTATCCCAGTGTCTCTTGACGAATTTGTTCCTTTTCCTATTGTAGAGAAACCAATTCAATTGTTTGTGGATGTTTTGTAGTAGACGTTTTCAATTTCTTCTTCAAACTTTGAATCAATTTGTATTTCTCATCCAATGAATATTTCAATCCTTATGGGCCTTCAAATTCCAACCTGTCAACCCGAGTCTACCAATATCTCCTGGATACTTTTTCTTGCCTCAACTGCGCTTCCAATTTCATTACATAAGCTTCCAATTTCATTACATAAGATGATAGTTTTGAATTATTTAAAATTAAGGTCGGGTAATTAGAATATAGCATGTCACTAGTATGTTTGTGGAATTTGACTTTGTCTGGAGCACTTAAGTTATCATATTTTATCTTTATTTCAAAGACTTTTTCTTCATCTACAACAACAATGTTAAAGGTTGTATTTTCAACATCCCTCACTATGAACATAGAATATTTATGCTGAGAGATATTTTCCACTTCAGGGACTAAATCCCTCATCTCACCCAAAGCTATATTTCCCTTCTCAGCATACTATTTTTCCAAATTTCCTCTAGATTGATAAGTTGACTAAGATCTTTTAAAAATGTATTTGTTACTGCTAAAGATTCTGGAGCTGCCTTCAACTTGGATTTTACTTTCCTTTTCAATATCTACAGTGATAGTACCACTCTCCACCATATATGGATTAGATTGGTCTCTGGACTCTTCCTCTTCTAAATCCAATATCTGTTCAGACTATGTAACTTTCATATTCTTTGGGGCAGTTTGTTGGTCATTGATGTCCACGTCCTCTGAACTACTTCTCTTACAGTAAACACTTGTCTTAGGAACTTTGATTATCAAATTTTGAGGAGCTTGTTGTGTTTGACTTTGTTGCAGGGTCGCCTCCACATGTTGTGTTTGGATTGGTTGCAATACTACTTCAATATCAACAAAAACTTCTAGATGTTCCACCTTATCAAAACCCTCAACCTATTCATGCTCATAAGGGGTACGTTCGTTCATCAATATTATCTTGGATATGATTTGGTGTGGATCTTACCTTCTACGCTGTAACTGTGAAAAACCAAACTCTTTGATATTTTCTTGAACTTAAGATAAACATGATCTAGATTTGATAATGAAGGGGCCAGTGATAAAAGGGAACTTAAGGTTGGAGGCTTTGTGAAACTTCAGGAAGTGCTCTGTCTCAGATATAATTCTATCTCTAATGAATTCAAGGGAAAAGATTCTAGGAGTCAGAAAAATAGGCAATAGGTAAGGGGATTCATGGAAACCATAAACCCAAATTACTGTTGATTGCATGAATAGTACCCAACCACTCTATTCTCTGGATTTGGTTATAGATAGCTCCTCAGGTCATCCAAAACTCTAGGAAGGGTGATATTGAAAATCAAACTATAAAATCTGGACATGACTTTATTGATGAGGATGAGTAATGTAATTATTTTACACTCAGTTGAAAAAAATGTTGTTTCAGGAAATTCCCTCTTGTTGGTTTCTAGGAAAATTCTCAAAAGATAGGTGTAGTATTTGAAATGTCTTAGGGAGAGAAAATTCACCAGTTGTATATGGATATTATCAACTAGGAATTGATCAAAACTGATACCGACTAACATAATAGACTCAGAATTAAAAAAGGTCAAAAGGTAACCAAGCATGATTTCAACCACATATTTGTCATTGTCTAGACCTAAAACTTGACTCAATAGGGAGAATACCCATTGGACTTCGATGGCCATTATATTTACATTCATAAAAAAAAACATACCTTCTAAAAAATGTTTAGGTTTGATAATTGTCTATAAAAATAGATCCCAGACCTCTGATGGACATTCTCTATATACCCTAATCAGCTTCCCTTCATTAAAAGGTTAAGAAATTGAGGAAAAAGACTCTGGTATACCGAGGGACTCCCGAATTGACAGACTCTCTAACCTACACAAGACCTCAGATCCTAATTTATTCACAATGACTCATTCTTCACGGGAATACTATTCGGCGCACCAACCTATAAATTTGGGAAACGGGAAAGCGATTTTGACAACATAAGGGAATATGGTGGCCTGGAATGCTTCAAGGAATGATACACATCTTCCTACCCTACTTACAGGTTGCTTCTAGACACAGAGATAGGAGAAATAGTGATTTCGACATCAAAAACATATGTGTCTCGGTCAATTAGGGATTATTCATTTGCCATAAGATATTGTTGTGTTACTGAGGTTATGATGGGATCCATGGTTGTGATGAAAAATACCTGGAAACAAGCGAAAATGGCATGCAATTGGTGTATTGTTGAGCTGCAGGTGAAAGATGAGGGTCACGCCAAGGTTCTAACAGTCCAACATTCAAAATAATAATCAAAATAAAATAAACGACTAAATGTCCTTTTATACTTTTCCAATTTTTGGGGGTGTGAGAAAGTGGTTTGAGGCAACCCGCTTTTCTTCCCGAAATGCACCTGGTGATGCCATTAACCTCCAAGAGAAAACTGTGGTTTGAACTTCAGGACCTCCCTTCGAAATTAAACCCCGTGCAACTTCGCCCACCAAGATCATTCTGGATCGTTGATCTTCAGAACTCACGATCCATTATGTTTCAGACCCGATCAACTTAGAGATCCTTCCATATTTATCCCTTTCCTTCCATATTTATCCCCTTTCCTAGTTTATTAGGCCTCCAAACCAGTTTAGCATTCCGCTAGATTCTAAAATCTTGATTTCACACAATAAAATTTAATGGTGACTAACACTTTGAATTTAAACATTGAGACCAACTTATTTTTCTACTTAAGAGCCTCGTCCTCATCCACCCACCAATGTTTGATTAGATTAGTTGGGCCTTTGTTTCTTTGGGAAAATCATTTCAAGAATGGGTCATTGAGAGTGGAAGAAGGTATGGGTAAGTGATACCCTGTTCTGATATCTCTAGGCCTTAGGGATGCTACTCATCTCCCGTTCTTTCTTATGATGGTTGCAGTGCTAGGGTCGAATTTCATGAAGCACCATTGAGATGCTTCATTGTAAGGAAAAAGGTTTGGTTGAGTAGCGAATAGATGAATGCCTATTTTGTGAATGTTTTTTATACCTCTAGGTTTTCATCTTCTGAGGAAAACTCTCTAGTATTGAAAATTCTATAGATTTGGTCATACACGAGGCTATGATATTCACCAGTTTGATGGGTAGTGTCTGTTACCAGAACTTATGCTTAGCGAGAAGAGATTTTAGGTCCAAAGGCTTATTGAAAGTATGACTGCCTCTGTGCCAAAAATTTTGTCATTCATTCAACTAGCAGAAGGGTGTTTATGTCTTCTAAATATTTATGCACCTTTTCCTACACATCCCTCCATTTTGCTTCCATAGTCTTCATCTATGGATCTTCTACCAGGTCTGTCCATATTTGTGCACTTTCCTTGCATAGTTTTGTGCATTCTTCCTCCACTTTCTTGATGTTGGCTACCACTTTCAACAATGTTTTCTCTTTTCCTACTCTTTCCTCCGATGGTTTTCCCAGCATAATGTGTAATTGTAGGTCCTATATTCTCATTTGGAAGTCTTTGATGACTTCTCCAATTATTGAGGGGGTGCCTCATTATGCTAAAATAAACCAAAACCCCTTGTTGAGAAATTATTTTGGAAATATTCAAATTATTTCCCTTAGCCCTGATTTCAAAAAAAGTCAGTTAATGAGAAGGAGTTGGTAGTTGAAAAACCAACCACCTCCATGAATACAATTATGGGAAATATGTCTAGGATAAAAGAAGTTTCTAGGAAGAGGTACAACAAAGTACCAATTCTACAGCTTAGATTGACTCCACGAGTTCATTTTGAGAGAAGTAAGAGGATAAGTCAAGAAACTTATGGAGGGATGTGAGCAAGAGAAGTACTTGCGTGTAGACAGTGGGGGGAGAGAGGAGACAAGACATAATCGGGTTATTGGGGTACGAGAAGAGGAATGGTATTCTCTTACCAAACAAATTACCCTGAGAACCTGAGGCTTATTTCACTGGTGTTATCATGACTTGGAATGGGGGTGGCCTTCTGCTGAAGTGTTTGAGCATGCAGAGCCTATGGTTGGGTGGAAAAGTGAACATCGACAATCAGTTGGATAGTTATCTTCTTCAATGAGAATATAAGTATTGGTATGCTCTATGTGTAGATTATATGGAATGGATTATGCATGTAAATGTATTCATGATGTGTGTGTCTGTAAATGATCTGAATGGTTGTTTCACTAAAATATTTTTGTTGAAGTAATGGTGGAATTGAAAGAAAGGTTGGTGATTGTGTATGTATCTGTTAAAGGTTTAAGACTACAGATTGTGTGTTTATTTCATTGCAATAATTTGTGCTGATGTAAATGTGAGAATGTCAAGAATTGTCTATGTTTGGTTCCTTGAGAAAAAAGAACTAAGAATCGTGTTTTGATAGATAAAACGCTCTAGAGGCATGTTGTCTATAATCTAGGAGGGGTAATGGTAGGGTGTAACCTTGTGAAGACTGGAAGATCCAAATGGGAAACTCACAAGATACAAATTTCCTTTGGAAGGAAGATGGAAGGAGTTCCCTAGAGTCTAGGAATATCTTCGCATAATCAAAGAGTCGTATTCATGTGAAATTCCCTACCTTGAAAAGGTAAGTATATAGGATACATAAGTCTTCATTCCAAGTGATGAAAAGAAGATTACCTTAGCCATTTTTCTGAGTAAGGTGAAGGAAAAGAAGGCCTGGTAAGACATTATAAAATACTTGAGAGAATTCTTGAAATGAACAAGTCCAAATTCATACTATTAACCTACAAAAACCATGTTTTTTTCTTCATAAATATCGCCACCGTCGATTTGACACAAAAATTTGACCCTGAGCATCAGTAAGGGAATGAACTATAGAAACATTACAAGTATCGGGTTATAGCACAAATCCGACAGTGGAACCTATGAGAATAATCATGGACAATTGATATGGTGGGTGAGACGATCCTCACCGTCAGTCGTCAGAGTGTTTGAGTGTAAGGTTGCACAAGGACTCTGACGGGGAGAGCTCCAATCCAATAGACGACATTAGATTCATAGAAGAAAGTTCTCGATGAATATTGAACCATTGATTTCGGTCATACATTTTTTGGGGTGTGGTCATTAGAGTGGTCAAGCACAAGGAAAACATGGAGCTTCGACGAGGGACACTTTGAGTTAATGATGATCATTGAATCATCGGAGGATTGGAGGGAAGGAAATAATGAATATCGATGGTACTATAAGCTTGTTGGAGGCTAAGATATTAGAGTGTCTGAGTGTAGGGTAACACTAGGGCTATGAAGGGGGAGAATACAAATAAACATGTGCCATTGATTTATTGGAGCATGAGATAGAAAGAACTGTGACTATTGATGTCAGTTCTAAATCTATCAAAGGCTTAGGCTATCAAAGTGCTAGTGTGTTCCAGAGGGTGACACATGTCAACCTATAACTTATGTAAATGGATCAAGGGTGAGTCCCTTTCAATTTGAGGTATGGGTATAGGTTGCTTAATCCTAGCCCTCATATTTATAGGTTGAGATATATCAAATGTTCATTGAAGGGGTGTTGGTCGGAGTGAAGTGGCGGTCCTAGATTGGATGAAATTTGAAGGGAGGAACTTCAAAATAGAAACAGAGTCATATATCAAGGATTGAAAAACGAGGCCTTAGCCATAGATATTCATATACACTCAAGAGGAATTTTAACACCCAATGTCTTGGTAGGGAAAGTTTCTAGGGATAATTTCTAAATTTCCCTCATAAACTTGGAGTGAGGGAGGATGACGTCACCCAACCAATGAAAAATGAATAGGTTTCAGTACCTATTGGATGAGCCAAGTGCTTGATAATGGTGTTTACTCCACATATGTCCACGAGGAAGGTACACATGTCATGATGACTTGGAATTTTTATAGATCGTTTCGTGGCATAACATGAGTGCCATGTGTCACGCTAGGTGGAAGGTACACAGTGGAAACATTAGCTAAGATGGCAGGTGAGCAAAAATATCTCCACCGTTGATCAAAGGTTACTATCATTATGATGTCTGAGTGTGGGGTTATTAGGGGACTTCGACAGAGGGACTCTAAGAGGTGATATGGGTCGTAGATCGGTGAATAGGAAAGACTTAATCTCAACTGTGGATCATCATGGGTTCCACTCATTCACCTAATGTGAAAATGACGATGATAGACTTAACCATCATGTGAGTTAGAGACTCTTAAGTTATCAAAGCCATTGATTTCCCAACTACGAGGATTTTCATATCTATTGAAGTTTGAATTAGTTAAAGTGTTCCAGTCAGAGTGGAATGTGACTCTGATGGAATAACATTTGATGGAAAAGGAAGGCATTGAGTGAATTTTTCTAGTTAATTCAGAGGGCCTGATGGGACCAATCATAGGTGTCACATCAATTCCACATAAGATGGTACAAGTGGCAGGGATCCATGTGGAAGTGAGGTGGATTTTGAGCAATGAAGGCCTAAGGAAATTTAGAATTCCATAAATTTTTATCTAGAGCTCAGTTTTGAGCATGGTGGAAGTCATTCAAAATCTATTGATGAAAAGAAGACGATGGTTCCCTTGAGAGGAGGATTTCAGGTGGCTGAGGAAAATAAAAATTGTAATACCCCATCCTTAAAACTATACTTAGGGAGTTGGGTGTCTTACAAAAATAGTCATACTCAATACTACAGACAACGAAATAAGGACTAGGATGGATCACCGGAAAGATAAAGGAAGAAGAACAATATGGGATAGTAAGTGTTGGAATATACTGAGTGGAAATTGTATGAAAATTCAAAACAAAAAAGGAACCCAAATTTAGTTGAATATTGGGCTATGCTATGCTTCAATAGTCATATCTCAAACTACAAGAAATGAAATCGGACCAACAATAGCTCAATGGAAAGATGATACAGAGTTGAAGAAGATCAAAAGATATTAATCAATAGGAAAACACCATAAACGCCTAGAATATCTCAAGGAACAAAAAATGATACCAACCAGAATAAATACTAATATTTGTGAATGAATGTCATTTATGAGCTGCCTGAGGTAGAAAATAACCTTCCAGTAGACTCTACAAATTCTTTTTGTAACCCCCACATATTCATTTTTGACAATATGAAATAAATTTGAAATGTAAGATGAGAAACGAAACTAAAACAAAACGAATAGTCACTATAGTTGAAGAGTATCTCTTGTTTTATAAAAGAGATCTTGATGAATGTAAAGGGGTATTTTCCCCTATTTAAATGAAATATGTTAGTATTACTTTTGAGGGAATAAAGAGAAAGATGCATTCTAGAAATCTACAATTTTGGTCAATGTATATGAGACTATTCTTTGTGCATCTGTCTTCTGCAAGAGTAGGAAAGAATTATGTTGTATGAACTCTTTCTTCACTCTGTTGTATTAACTCTTTCTTCACTCTATTCTATATTCTCATGTTGTCACATGTTTCCTTATGAGTAAATAAATAATGTTATGAATGCATTGTACAACTATTTGTTTATCTATATGTAGCATTGTTGTTATCACTTGTCATTAGCATAAATGAATTATTTCAGGTTGTAATGATATTATCTCTCAATGTACTCATTCTTTTAGTTTTCCTCCTGATATATGTTAGAAGCAATCATATTATATTAGTTTCCTTATAGTTGGATTAGTATTAGCTGTATTAATTAGAACTCTTTTGAGGACAGTTCATTGTCTTTCCCTTTTTTCTTCTTTTAATTTCGAGTGGCAATGAGGCCCACATAGACGCCAGAAACACTACAAGAAATGATATTAGGTTTAATTGGGACCTACCATTGGGCATTCTTCCTTAAATTCTTGAAAGGCCATTTGGACCCATCAATGGAACATTCATTGATAAAAGGTTATAGCAAAAATACAAAAATGTCTTGTTTATCACCAACTTCCATGAGATATATCTCACAAATTACAATGATTCAAAATATGGAAATAAAATTCACATGTAAATCACTATGTCTCCTCAATATTATGAAAATTTCAAAGTTGGAAACTTCAGAAAAAAAAATTTACAACAAAAATTCAAAGTTGACTCGTTTAAAATGGATTTCAGCATTAGTCACAAGCTTTTTCCTCCAAGGAATATATCTTTGAACTTATATATAACCAAAACATGAAATTGGGACCACCAATATTATGAAATTGTTCCTCGCTCTCCACAAAAATTCACTATCTAAAAAAAACCAAAAAATAAGTTATAGCGAAAATACCAAGATGACTTGTTTGAAACTGAATTCAGGATGAGTCAAAACCCTATGTTCCACAGGCCATATATATTCAATTATAAATACCTAGAAGCTAAAAAAAATTCCACAAGTACGTTGATTTGTCTTCTAAGTAACCTCGAAATTTTATTGTTTGAAGTGGCCAAAAAAAAAATTTATAGCAAAAATTCCAAGATGACTTGCTTGAAGAAGCAAAACCCTAGAATTGGTGCTCTCATACCAAATGTTCTAAACAAATTCCTTGAGAATGATAAAAATTCAATGAGTAATAGTCTACTTCAAGGGGGAAACCTCGTTTTATAACATTTTGAATGTACAATATGAGATATGATTATCCTAAGACTAGGTATCATTGGTATATATATAGGATATAAAGGGTCCAATTATAATGAAAGGGTGAGATGAAGGGTTCTATCCTACATACAAATACAATAATAGAAATGTAATAATTCAATAAGGGGATTAATAAGGGGTTTTATACATTACATGGGGATTTTTCTAGGGCTTAACAAAGTGGCATCCAGATCCTCTAGACTAAGCCTTAATCTCTCTTTTCATTTGATGTGACATTTCCAATGTATCTAATTTGGAATTTAACATGTCATCTTCACCATCTCGCCTCTCTGTCTACAATATTGACGTGATACTTATTTTAAGCCTCTAACTTGGCACTTGCATGAAATCCACATGGAATCCTAGGTGTTATATCCCATGGAACATCTTGATATGACCTTTATTTTAACAAGTACCTTCATCAAAATCCTAGATTTTGGATGCATTCCTTTAATATCTAATCAAGAGTTACCACTTGTACATTCTATATTGCTTACTCTAATGAGCACGAGTTGTAGAATGCATTGTCACATTCTATGGCATGTTGACCTATCATACTAGACATTCCATCTAGACATCTAGATTTGTTTCAAGGGAATACACTTTATGTGAATCTTTGACATCCAAAACTAAGAACATCCAAATATTTTCATAATGTGTCTTTTTTAGATTTCCCAGATTTTTGGGTGCAAAACCTTGATGTAGATATAGAACCTTGACTTGCATTTGGAACCTTAATCCATATTGATAACCCAACCTCATTTTTTCTTGTCAATCAAAATTTTCCTTTGTATATTTTGGATTGCATATTTATTTATTATTTTGCTTTTAAACTAGATTTACATTTTATTTTTATTTTTTTATGTTTATTTTTATTATTTCATTTTTATTTTGAAATGGTTCTTAGCTATTTATTATTATTATTATTATTATTATTTTATCCATCATTTAATTACCCAATTCCAACATTTTTTAAAAATTTCATGAAGCATGAATTTATATTTATATTATTTTATTTATTTTTATTTTTCAGTATTTACATTTTGGGATTTCACATTTCGAGATTTACCTTTTGGATTTTCACCCTTAGGAAAGTTAGAAAAGTTCTTTTAAATCATTTTCCCACATACTTTTCGGGATTTACATTTTGAGAATTTCCATTTCAGGCTTTTCCTTTCTGGGAAATCACCATTTTAGGTTTTCACCCTAGGACACTTCTTTGTTTTTCTCGAAACGCATTCTTCCTGAAACCATTTCGGGCTTTATCTTTTTAATTTTGAGCATTTAAGCAATTCAGATTTCATGTTTTAACCTTAAGACAAATTCTACGTTTTCCCCAAAATTCCTTCTTCCCAAAACCCTTCAAACATTTGAATTTTTTGAAATTTTCCTTCAGGAATTTGATTTTGGGATTTCACCTTAGGACATTTTCCTGAATTCTTTTCAATATTTCTAGATTCGTTCGAGTTTCACCTTTTGAACATATTCATTTTGAGAATTATGATTTTCATGTTTTACCATTCGCTTTAGACATAATTATGATTTTTGGTTTTTCCATTCCCTTTATACATGTACAAGGTTTTTTTTTTTATTATTATTATTACTTTATTTTTTGTTTGGATTCTAGGTAAAAACATTAACGCATGCTCAAGGTTCCATACCTCTCTTAATTTCACATACAAATAACATGGGGAGGGAAAAACAATATAAACCACTTTAAATAGCTTACCACAATGCATGTGGGATAAATGATTAAGAATATAAGATCAATGGTCAAGATTGACCCAGAGATGAAATCAATGGCTATAGAGTGTACACTTCCAGGAGACATATCGTAAGTTTACAAAGGAAAAATTAGAAATGCAATAGCTCGTTGGAAATTTTGAGGAGTGAAGAACATGTTAGTAGAGCTATTGTTTCCATGTTGATAGTTGAAATTCTTGAAAATTTTGAAAAATAGAGGAGGCATGATTTTTCTTGGATAATGGACACGATTGTTTCCACAACCCATAACTCGACTTTATGAATGCCATAGAGAAAGGATATGAAGATCAAAAGTGGAATGGTTCCAAGGGGCAACGACAAAAAAATGTTATAAATTCAATATCGCCCTCAATAATGGGGTAACTAGATAACTGAGAAATTAGGTCTTGTATGACTCTTTATTAATCCTGAGGAAAATTTTGAAATATTTTGGATTTTAATTGTATTTAATCTTGAGGAACTCTTTATAAATGATGAATATAAGAAAGAAATAACTCATGGTATATTGATTCAATTATGCACGATTGTTGATTGTTTTCTATAGATGTTAGCAATTTGTCACTTTTGTCGATTGACTCTATAGGAAATAATTATGAATGGATGATGAACTCAATTGTAGGTTCATATTCGGTGTCATATATATGTATATAGGTGTGTTACTATGGTTTCTTATTATGAAATGTGAACTATTTATGTTTCCATTAGTATAACTATATTCCTACAATTGATATTTGTTACTATTAGAATAGGGTTGCATTTGCATAGTAGAATATGAATTCATTTAGGATTTAGACTAATTTAAATGAACAATTATGTCTTCATAGAGAAATCCATTTATTTAGTGGAAACTAGACCCACATATCAATGGATATTTCCATAGCAAATGAGAGAAGATTTGATTGGTCTCTACCATTAGAAAAATCTCCCTCATGTTGGCATGCGGCATTTTTCCCGTTTCAATGAAATGGCACTAGAAGGGAGGACAAATGACAAGTTGACCCTATGGAGTCTTTATTGTATAATATTTATTATTATTAATGAAACCTTCCCAAATCCATATATGGAGATGTATTTATGGTTCTATGCATCATACCACTCCTAGAAAGATAGTTAATCTCTTTCCAAAAGATAAATTTGATGGTGAGGGTGAAACATTTGCATTTGAATGTTTCATTCAGTTTGTTTTGCTTTGTTTTTCTTAGAATATAACTCATGCATGTGTCATATGAAGGTTTTTCACTCTTTTTTTTGAAGGATGAGTTAAAAGCAGGTGTGAGACATTGTCAATCGCCTCTATTCATAAATGGAAATGATTTATGCATGAAGTTTTTCATGCTTTTGATAATTATGATTATGATGGATTGTGTAAAGAAATGATATAGCTTAGGAAAGAAAAAAAATGAATCTTTACAAGAATTTTCTTTAAGGTTTATGCATCTTTTTTTTTATATTTCATTTGGATGATGTGCCCTCTATTAGTGAATGGATTATATATCTAATGCCTTGATTTTAGCTTACATCTTGATTTGGATTCACATGTAGATGCTAAGGATACTAATGATTTGGTTGAAAAACGTATGCTTGGATATTTATTCACTATGGGGGATATAGATTGGAGAGAAGATGTTTTTTTGAAAGAATTATATGTACCCTCCCACCATTCGATTCTCCTGGTATTTCCTAGTGTTGAAAAATAAATCTCTTATGTAGTAAAATTAAGTTTATTTTTTTATGTAGGTGACACAAAGAATTGATTTCTTTATAATAATGAGACACATCATGTTACACTGATGGTTATGCTAGGTTATCATTGTCATATTCCATCTTTTCCATCAAAGGAGAGGGAGGAGGAAAGTACAAAGAAAGATGAAGAAGGTTTTCATGCTTTCAAAAATCTAATAGCTAACTTGGGAATGGATAAAATTGAGTGTAACTTATGTGTTCATGATTATGGTGTGGACCACTCTTATCTTAGTTTGAATGAATATATTAAAGAAGAAATTATTTGGGTCACCATCATATACCATCTTATTGATTATCTCCCTAAGACAATTCTTGAACCCTCTTGTTCTGAATTTTTTTGTGATTTTCTATTATCCTTAACTAATAACAATCAACATGAATCTATCTTGGATAATGTTTAATGGTAAGATTCTCTAGTGGACCAAGACATGAATGTTGAGTAGTTAATTGAGGAACAAAATTTGGACACACAAAACATGACATCTCCCTAAAAATTAAATAAATTGGAATTAATTTCTATTGTTCATTATTGTTGTACTATTGTAACCTCTTATAGTTTAGATAAGAAAAATCAAGAAGGTTTTATTAGAATGACTTAATCATTTATTGAGACTTCTTGTTCTTAAAATTGTTGTGATTTTCTCCTATTTGTTAACCATGAGTATGTTTTACAAGATATTTCATGTTTACATATTTTCAAAAACAAAACAACAATGTTGATTACTTAACTCAAGGAGAAGAAATAAACACACAGTGCATAACACCTCCAATAGAACAATTTTGATCTTGCTCAAATGAGGTGAGTAATTTGAAGGAGAGAATGATTGATTATGAAACAATGCCTTATGTGATATTTATAGAATCACAAATGAAATTAGACCTAGGTGTTCCAATGTAAGAAGTGATGTCATTCAAATATATTACTATTAAAAATGATTTTATTTCTAGAGAGGCATCTCATTCTCTTACTTCTTCTACTTATTATTTTTTGTATGTTAATATCTTTTATGGTTTGATCTTAAAAAAAGCACCCATGATCCTATTCAAATAAATTCAACAAGACCAAACCTTTATGAGGTACTTAATGGAGGTAATGTACATGTAGAATATATAGAGGATAAGACCTCTTCTCATGAACTTAGTAGTTTTCTTCCTTATCAACCATTTACACGGGATGAAGCAATACATGTAGCAAACATATGTAGACAATCTTGTTGTACAAGTAGAAATTAGTTGAGAAAAATTATCTTAATGGATTCCACCATAATTTTAGTGATATGTATTATACCATGGTGGAGGATAGTCCATGCATATTAGTAGATCCCACTAATTCATCACAAGTTGTTGGTTATTTGAAGTATGAGCCCAGGGAGGCTTGCCAAGACAATGAGGCACTTTGGTCTAAATTGTTGGTTATGTCAGGCCTTTATTATTTTTATGTGTCTTTTGAAGTAACAATTATATTGGTACTAAGAATCTCTCACAAAGTACATTTAAGGGAAGTTTCATATATAGTTCTCATTAGGTATGCTACTTTCCCATGAAATCCATACACCAATTTTATGATAGCCAGTATATATTTTATGACAAAATTGAAGTATGGTTGGAGGGATATGAATTACTTATATTTTCCATGGATAATAGAAGTGTTATCTTTTTCATGATGGATGAAGGTTTACATAAATTAATTTTTCCTATTTTTTGTTTGTTACTACTCCAATTTATGCTACTAATCTTTTATGAACAAGTGATTGTAGGTTTGGATCTATATGGATGCCTACATTGGAATTATGATTTCACATAGTTCATTTTCAGCCAGTGTAGTGTAGGATAGGAGTAGGATAGTGTAACGTCCCTCTATTCATAACATAAGAACAAGCAAATACAACGAAGTAGTATATATTTATTTTTTATTTGTTTTCAACAAGTTAAGATAAAATTCGTTACGACAATAACATAAGCAAGACAATTAAGATAAATGATAAAAAAAATAAAATTTAATAAATAAATGCACAAATCACAAGTTATCTAACCTTAACATAAGTTATTACATCAAACATATATATTTTATATGTACATTATTTAATTTGCGCAAAATGTGTCCTTTATATATATCTTCAGTATAATCCTCGATAGTAATTATCATAGTAACCTTTTCAATAAAATTTTAATTTATTCTTAATACCATTACTCTTCAATACCATCTTTTAACTATTCAAATCCTAGTTTAAATAAGTATATGAGTGTATAATTTTAAGGCCATTAGGTACAATAAAGGATTTAACTTATTCCAATTGAAAAGAAGATAAACTCCCTTATTTTACTTAACTTTAATATTAAACGCAATGTATACCAATATGTATTTAAAATATATTACACTTAGACTATAGTTGTATCGAAAAATAATATAAGGCATTTTTTATAAAAGTGTAGAACACCTAAGGTTCCACTACTAAGCTCAAATCATCCTATCAAGAGACTCTGTTCGATCAAGTGCGTAATTCTAAGAATATTTTTTCTTAAAATAAAATCCAACTAATTAATGATGTAAGAAGATACTGACATGTCCATGAACCAAAGTGAAAGTTCATGTCTCAATAGGTATTTTGTTGGATGAAAAATGTTAATGTTTTCTGATGGTTAAGATAAGAATAAATCCGAAGACCAGAATTTGTTTGGGTTTAAGCGCCAATAGATATCTCAACTTCAAACTAGAAGGGACAAAAGATTACGACTAGAATTATTGTCATTTAATGATGAGAATTCTCAAATACACAATGTGCCAAGTCGTATCTCATTCCAAGGTGTATTTAACAAGACTTGACAGTTGAATCAATAGTGCAATTTTCCATGTTTAAGTCTGTCATTGTTTAAACTTTGGATTTAAGCATTGCAATTGATTCTGTCAGTACTGACAACCTGTAACTTAAAACTAGTGTACATAACATTGATCAAAATATTATTTCTTATCTTATGAACCTGGCCTCATACTCCGTTATCGTATGACCACCATATTATAAGGCGTTGTACTCACTAAGATGACAGTCAATTAATTCCATGGACAAATAACTCTCCCGAAACCATTCCTCGAACAACTCCCATGACATGTCTTCGACGACCATGTTTAGTTGAGGTAGGAGTGTCTTCCACCAAATTAGATCACTCCCTTTCAATTGGAAAAAAACCATGTGGACCTTCATGTTGGAGGTGTAATCACGAAGTGCAAATATGATTTCCATGTTATCCAACCATGCCTCGACATCTAAGTCATCTAGGGCACAATAGAACTCAGGAAAATTCACTTTCTCGAGTTCTTTGTGCATACTACTACTACCAGCTAGAGCGCGTGGTGAACCCTCATTGGGAATATACACTCTACCCTCATATCGATCCAGGTGGTTGATCAATGCCTCTGATATCCTTTGGAAGGATCTCATCATACCTACCACATCTCCCACATCAACCTTCTCCTATTAAGTCGTCTGATCATCTCCCTCAGGGTTGATCCCTCTAGTGTGGATACTATCATAGGTGTCACACCTCTTCTTTTAGTACCCCATCATCTACCTCCCCTACATCCTCTGACCATGATTACGTGCATGAGAAAATTTAAAAATTAATTATGGATACATATTTTATTGTAACATCTCGCTCTGGCATAATGAGAAAACTTATTCTTTGAGGACACTTTCTTGCAAGTGATCTGGACTATTATGATATTAAAACATTTGTCCTTGATTATGATGCATTATGATAGATGACATGATGTTTTACTGCATTGACATAGACAGGTTCTATTGACTCGGTTTAACTGAGTGTGCAGGGTTTTGGACCTTGAGGATGCAGAGGCATCGACGAAACCCTTGGACTCCGTATCGAGTCACGGATTGTGCTATTGGGGTTTGATTGTTTTACTGTGATTTTAGTACATTTGATTAGATTATATGATGTAGACATGTCTGACATGATTGTTGATGATGCAGGCTAACGATATCTTGCTGACTAGACTCATATATGGAGTAAAGGGGCCACACACGACTACCAGAGAGATTGAGGGAGAGGTGTGGACAACAACCCTACCACAGCCTACTATCACTCCCGTTGTGGTTTGAACTATAGGTTAACGATTACCTAGTTCGAGAGGACCCACGATGCCGTGAGGGCAGACTGCGACAGTCAATCGAGAAGATTCTAAGGGACGTGCAATAAAGTGGTTTCCTTATTCCTTAGAAGCCCTTAGTCTCCCACAAGTTCACTTAGCGGAGTGTTGACTCCAGGGGTTATTGATGTCTACCAATCAGTCAAGAGGCGAGTGGCACCCTTGGAGCATGTGGTGCATCCTGAAGGGCATGTCACGCAAAAGAGACAAAAGAGGTGAGTGGCACCCTTGGAGCACGTGGTGTTTCCTAAAGGGCATGTCGCTAGAAAGAAACAGAAGAGGCAAGTGACACCCTTGGAGCACGTAGTGCGTCCTGAAGGGCAAGTCATGTTGATGATGATAGAGGAATGAACCTAGATGGCCCTAAGACAAATAACTCATTACGAAATTTTAAAACAACTTCCCTAATTAAAATGTCACCCAGTTCAGAATCTAAGTCCTAAGTCTAAAACTTTGTTAGGAGTAAAATTTTGTCTACCCTTAAGAAAATATCTCTGTAAAAATAAAATGACAAAGTTTAAAATAAAAACCACTTAAGTAATAATTGTGGACTTCTTAATTTTTGGGTAAAATGAAGAAAGTAAGAACTTAAATAAAATCCGTGGATATCAAAGGTAAAGAAGAAATTAATTATTTCACTTGTGAAAGTGTAAAAATATATTAAATTAATAATAAAAGGAAAAGAGGGTAAAATGTGCAACTACCATTTTGGCTCTAATAAAAAGGGGAAAGAAGGAAATATAAAATTTAGGAAACTAGGGAATGGAGGTAACATAATAATGGAAAGAGGGGAACTTATGGTAAAAAGCGAGGTCAACTTAGTAAAGAATCTGCAATTAAGAACCTTTTAAATTGAACTAAATTAGCAACTTCTTTTTAGGGAAAGTATTTAAAACTTGTAAGGGAATCTAGGGACACCTAGGAGTAAATTTAGGAGTAACTCTAGGTGGGTGAGAGAAATGAGACAATTATTAATTTAAAGAAAATAATTATTGGAGGAAAATGGGGGATGGACGACACTTGTACGAAAGAGAATTATTAGAAGATTTTTATTAAAACTTAAATAATATGAGATTTAGGGAAAGTTTGGAAGTTGTAAAACTCTATAAAAGAGAGGAAGGAGAAGGAAGGATGGGATCGACTGTTAGCGTAACGTTACGTTGTCGGATTAGTGACTTGACTGATTTACTTGTAGGGAGTTGGGATTTCCCACCTCAGATAGGAGTGGTAGCTCGGCCTTGCGAGGCGAGATGGAAGCTAGATGTACCATCTGGATAGTGTGTGGCCCCTTTGCATATTGGGGGAATAAGGGGGAAGCAAAGTACCCCTAGCGTTGGCTGGGAGGTATCAATGTAGTCTCGATAGTCGGAGAGCGGGAGCAGCACAGAGCCCGTGGACGTCATTCAAGGCAGGCGATAAGGAAACAATATGATTTGTATTTTAGTAGATTAGAATGCATTACAACTTATGCTGGGATCGGTATGTCGGGGTAAATGGATTGTTTGGCTATTTTTATTTATTTACTCACTGATTACAATTGCAACTGCTGTAACCGCAGTTTTTATTTAAAATTTCTCATGCGATACAGTATTATTATTGCAAATCATGTACAGTTTTATATTTTATAGGTTTCTTGGGTATGAATTACAATTAATAAGTTATTGAAGAACCTCATGATAATAAAAATTTTATTGATGTTACTTACCTCTATTAATAAAGTTACTTACCTCCGTTATTTGCGAGATGATGAAAAATTTTGCTATTGTTACTTACCTCTGTTAATAAAGTTATTTGCCTTTGTTATTTAAATAGATAAAGAAAAATTTGAATTCGTTCCTTGATGGGTGTGATGGAGAAATTGTTCTGGCATTTCGTCATTCTTCTGGTAGTTTTGTTTTGAAAGATTGGATCTGAAAAATTCATCTCTGGCAGTTCTGTTTTGAAAGATTGGTTCTGAAAAATTTATCTCTGGCAATTTTGTTTTGAAGGATTGGGTATAAATAATTCATCTCTGGCCAATTTGTTTTGAAAGATTGGTTCTGAATAATTCATCTCTGGCAAATTCGTTTTGAAAGATTGGTTCTGAAAAAATTATCTCTCGCAATTTCGTTTTGAAGGATTGGTTTTGAATAATTCATCTCTGGCAATTCGTTCGGTGAAACGGTTCCTATAAACTTGGGCTCTGTCAAATTTGTGCATGGCATTTACGTTGTGAATTGTTTCGATAGAATTCATTTTGGCAGAGTTGATTATGGAATTTTTGTTGGTAAAAATTCTTTTTAAAAATTGGCTCTGGCAATCCGCTCTGTCGAATTCGTTTCCCTTATACAAATTTCCCACTTGTCTCACTTGCTGCGTGGTTGATTGAGGAGAAAATGGGATTATTGTTACAGATCTGGTACTACTAATAGACAGTCTTACTCCTTTATTTTTTCGGTTTTCAAGATGTTCGTTCACTCCCAATGTTCACTCAGATCAGCGTACTTATTTTTCAATTGCAATTTTAGTGGAGATGCTCATAACACCCCCGATGTTCACTTATATCATTGTACTTTGTAGTCACTAATGGACATTGACATCTAAACGTAAATTCAAATTGTTTTATTGAAGTCGCTAATAAATTACTTTTCATCTGACTGAAAAAAAATAAACTGATAACTAACTGCAATGAACTTCAATTTGCTATTCTAATTCTATCTTTCTGAAAGTAGTTGTTATAATTTATTTGGATATATACGATCATACAAACTTTGTCGATCATGCAAAGTTTGTTACCTGGCTAGCAAGCAAACTCACAGTACTAAAAAAAATATTTTATTCCATGAAATTTGCCCAAGTATTCTTCAGGTCGTTAGTTGTTTTTTATTTTTAAATATGTACATAGCCTTTCAGGGTCTTCGATTTTCAGAGTGGAGACTTATCCTATTTCTCTACACGCAGCCACCCTTACCCTGCGATGACCTCCTCATGCATTTATGGATGGCTTGACCAACGCATTAATCTTTTCCACCAAGACTCCCACAGTCACATGCGCTTTAAGTGGTGATCTCCAATTTTCTGATAGCTCTTACATTTCTGGAAAAGATATTCTTGACTGGTTAGTGCATATTTTAGCATTCAAGTACATTGATTAGAGTAAAGCTGAATTTCTTTAACCCCTAACCACAGTCACTGCTACCTTGAACGACTCCCCCTTGACATCCACCTTCATTTACCCTTTTATGTCTTCACCTATTTATGGTTCAATAAGAAATAATGATTATGTTGATATCGCAGTTGTATGCGTCATGATTCGTCATCATGTGGCAACACAGAGTATAATGTCTTGCTACCCTTGTACACACACACAAAAAAAAAAAAAAAAGTTTTGCACTTGTTATAAGAGGTTGTCGTCGTAACGAGGAGGATCGTTACATATGGTATCAGAGTGGGTTCAACCCATGACTTGGGATCGCTACGACTTCCGTTGACATGATTGGATTATACTGTTGATAATTGAGTTGACTGTGTGTGTGCAGGTAATCATGGTTAGAGGACGCCGTGGAGGCAGACGACGGGTTGCTAGGGGAGGAGGCACGATGCCTCTAGTAGCATCCACACCTAAGGGGTCTAACCCCCAAGGAGACGAGTAGGTTCTCGAACAGGAGCAGATAGCAGTTAGTAATGTTGTCGGGATGATGAGATCTTTCCAGAGCATGTTTGAGGCACTGATCAACCGCTTGGACAGAGATGAGGCAAGGGTGTCGGCACCCACTGAGGTTCCGCTGCGCACACCGACCGTTACTGGTAGCATTCACCGTGAACTCGAGAAGGTGAAATTTACTGAGTTCATTGGTTCCCCGGACGATGCAGCCACCGAGGCATGGTTGGAGAACATGGCGATGTGCTTTGCACTTCACGATTATACCTCCAACATGAAGGTCTGCATGGCAGTCTTTCAACTAAAGGGGAGCACTCTTCTATGGTGGAAGATGCTCCTACCACAGCTGAACATGGTCATCGAAGACATGTCATGGGAACGGTTCCGAGAGAGGTACCTTTCAGAGGAATTCATTGAGCGTCAGCTCAATGATTTCAATACCTTACGACAGGGAGGTCGTATGGTGCCCTAGTACGCGACACATTTTATGGAGCAGCTACAGTATGTTCTGCACCTTAACACTGAGAAACGTAAGGTAAACAGGTTCGTATTCGGCCTTAACGGAAGCCTACGTACAAAGGTTAGGATTTTGATGCCTCAAACCTTGCACGATGTTGTCCAGAAGGTCCTCATAGTCGAGGAGGAGATTATCATTGGGGGTCAGACCAGGACTCCAGTGAGACCAGCAGGGTAGGTCCCATATGGAACACAACAACACCAGACACCAGCGAGACATACGCTAGGATATCGTGGCTTCCAGAGGGGATCCACTTTCACTACACCCCGACGACCACTGCCTCAGTAGCAGACCCCTTATCGGGGACCACAACATCAACAGCAGCATCGCCCGCAGCAGCAACAATTTAGGTCTCTTCAGCAAAACAAACCAGGGTACCAGGCCAGTGGGCCATCATCTTCTACTTTGGGTACCAAGACTACTGGGCCAAAGAAGGGGTGTTGGACATGTGGGGAGCCACACTACCAGCGTGACTGTCCTGTGGAGAGGACCCGAGCATCCATATCAGCAGGACCCACTACCGTGGGAGATATGGGAAAGGTCCATTGAATTCATGTAGTTGTTAATAACCTCCAGGTAGAGCACCAGTCGACTATGCTCAACTAAGGTACTATCGCTGACCAGACCCTTAGTATTTTGATAGATCCCGGTGCTACCGAGAGTTTCATTTCTGGTGCAGTGCTAAAAAGGATTAAGGTAAATGTCATCGAACAGGACGAGTTTAGCTTCGTAGAGATGGCTTCAGGAGCCAAACAGAAGGTTGGAGGAAAGGTTATGGGCTATTCCCTTAACCTGGGAGAGTTTGTCACAAGGGTCAACCTATACATCACGATCCTAGGATCTTATGATGTCGTGACGGGTATGGATTGGTTGGAATTGAATGAGGCAATACTCAACTGTAAGACAAAATGGTTGAGCTTGGTCGATGACGAAGGACAGAGGCATGTGATTGTAGGACAGAACCGGCGAGTTTCCCTGAGGTTCGTCTCTTCCTTACAGTTACAGAAGAGTATGCGCAAGGGGTGCAAGATTTATCCGATCCTTGCGTTAATGCGATCCTTGCGTTAAATGAGAAGGGAGTAGCGCAAGGTCTAGAACACCTTCCGGTGGTGAGAGAGTTTGCAGACGTATTCCTGGAGGAGTTACTTGGGATGTTGCTGGAGAGAAATTTGGAGTTTACCATAGGCCTAAAATCGGGGATTGAAACGATAGCAAGAACGCCTTATCGGATGTCCACCCTGGAGTTACAAGAGTTGAAAATGCAACTCAAGGAGTTGCTATACCTAGGACTGATACATCCTAGTGTGTCACCGTGGGGTGCACCGGTTATTTTCATAAGAAATAAGGATAGATCGTGGACGATTTGCATCAACTACTTTCAAATGAACAAGGCCATGATCAAGAATCAGTATCCCTTACCGAGAATTGATGATCTATTCGATCAAATGAAGGGTGCGACGGTATTCTCCAAGATTGATTTGCGATCAGGGTATCACCAGTTGCGGGTCAAGGAGGATGACGTCCTTAAGACTGCCTTTAAGACGAAGTTTGGACACTACGAGTTTACTGTTTTACCATTTGGGCTGACAAACGCCCCAAGGGTATTTATGAGTTTGATGAACGGGGTGTTCCGTGAGTACTTGGACAAGTTCATCCAAGTATTCATTGACGATATTTTGATCTACTCTTGGACGACGAAGGAGCATGACGAGCACTTGCGATTGGTACTACAGTGTCTGTGAGAGTACAAATTGTATGGGAAGTTGTCCAAATTCTCTTTTTATCAATCGAGGATTCACTACTTAGAGAATGTCATCTCCAGCGAAGGTATCGTCGTGGATCCAGCCAAGGTTGAGGCTATTAAGGAATGGCCTGCACCGACGAATGTCACGGAAGTGCATAGCTTTATGGGTTTAGCAGGATACTATCGATGGTTTGTCGAGGGATTTTCAAAGATAGCAAATCCGATCACGGAATTGCAGAAGAAAAACAAGAAGTTTGTTTGGACCGATAAATGCGTAGAAGCATTTCGGAGGCTTAAAGAGTTATTGATGATAGCACTGATACTAAAGGTCCTTGACATGGATGCAAACTTCTTGGTATGCACAGATGCATCCAAGGAAGGTTTAGGCAGAATCTTGATGCAAGACGGATGAGTGATTTCTTACATTTCGAGGAAACTAAGAAGGCATGAGGAGAACTATGCGACACACAATCTGGAGTTATTATCCATCGTATATTCCTTGAAGGTTTGGAGGCACTACCTTGTTGGGAGAAAATTTGAACTAAAGACTGATCAGTGTGGACTACAACACATTTTTACACAAAACGACTTGAACGTGCGACAATGGCGTTGGTCGAAGTTGCTTAGTGAGTACGACTTTGAGATTACTTACATAAAGGGAACAGTGAACCGAGTAGCTGATTCTTTGAGTCGGAGACCAAACATCTTCTCGATGTTGCCTCTTCAGACGAATCTACATGAGAAGATTCTCATTTTACAGCATGACGATGACTGGTACAAAGAGGTCGAGGGTTTTATCAGACAAAACACAATGATGGTACCACGATATGAGGGATTTTCATTTGATAGTGATGGGTTATTGAGGTTTGAAAGTTGGATTTACGTATCGCCAAACGATGAGTTGAGGATGTTGATCCTGAGCGAGGCTCATAGAGTAGTTTACATGGCTCACCCGGGAGTCACGAAGATGAGGGCAGACCTTAAGCCCTTATTCTTTTGGAAGGGAATGAAGGTAGACATAGTCAGCTACGTGGCCAGATGCCTCGAATGTCAGTAGATAAAGGCTGAACATAGACACCCAACAGGATTACTTCAACCACATGCCATTCCAAAATCGAAATTGAAGGTTATTTCGATGGATTTTGTTTGTTGGATTGCCACTAATGGCAAGGAGACATGACTCAATTTTTGTAGTAGTGGACACTTTGACGAAGAGTGCTCAATTTATTCCTGTGCATACGATGTATCAGGCACCCGACATAGCTAGAGTTTTCATCAGTGAGATTGTGAGGCTGCATGGCGTGCCTAAGAAGATTATATCCGATCGAGGATTGGTGTTTATCGGATGATTTTGGACGAGTTTCCAAGAAGCCTTGGGAACCCAACTTAACTTTAGTACTGCCTATCACCCAGAGAATGATGGAAAAACTGAACGAATGAACCAAACCTTGGAGGACATGTTGTGCATGTACGTGATGGACCAACAAAAGCATTGGGAAGAATTCTTGCCACTAGTAGAGTTTGCTTACAACAATAGTTACTAAAGCACCATTAAGATGGCGCCTTTTGAGTTTCTTTACGGGCGATCGTGTCAGACGCCCTTGAGTTGGGATCAGCTTGAGGATAAGGCCCTGGTGGGACCAGAAGTGATCCAAGAAATGGAAGAGAAAATGAAAACCATAAGACAAAGGATTAAAGAAGTGCAAGATCGACATAAGATTTATGCCGATGCGCACCGAGTCGACCATAGTTATGAGGTCGGCAATCGATTCTTCTTACGGGTTAAACCGCATAAGAGTTTGATCAAGTTTGGGAAGGGAGCTAAACTCTCTCCTAGGTTCATGGGACCTTTCAAGATTGTGGAGAGAAAGGGGCCCGTGGCCTATCGACTAGCCTTGCCTGATTCTTTGAGGCATATGCACGATGTTTTTCATGTATCGGTTTTGAGACATTACATTAGTGATCCTACACATGTGATTGACAGGAGTTCCTTGCAGGTATCAGATGAGGGAGCACTCATGGCTGAGCTGGTCTGCATCTTAGATCATCTCGTTTGACAGTTACGACATCGAATGGTAGATCAGGTCAAGGTCTAGTGGGACAATTATAGTCCACACTCAACGACATGGGAGGATGCATATGATATGCGCTAGCAGTTTCCATTTTTGTTTGATAGATAGACTTATGATACTGTGATACACTTATTTCGGCACGTATACCATGAAACTTTGGGATGAAGTTTAGACCAAGAGGGGGTGTATGTAACATCCCGCTCTGGCGCACTGAGAAAACTTATTCTTTGAGGACACTTGCTTGCAAGTGATCCAGACTATTATGATATTAAAACATTTGTCCTTGATTATGATGTGTTATGATAGATGACATGATTTTTTACTACATTGACATAGACAGGTGCTATTGACTCGGTTTTATTGAGTGTGCAGGGTTTTGGACCTTGACGATGCAGAGGCATTGACAGAACCCTTGGACTCTGGATCAAGTCAGGGAGTGTGCTATTGGTGTTTGATTGTTTTACTGTGATTTTAGTACATTTGATTAGATGATATGATGTGGACATGTCTGACATGATTGTTGATGATGCAGGCTGACGATAGCTTGCCGACCAGACTCACATATGGAGTAAAGGGGCCACACACGACTACCAGAGAGGTTGAGGGAGAGGTGCGGACAATAGCCCTGCCACATCCTACTAACACTCTCGCCATGGCTCGAACTGTAGGTTAACGATTACCTAGTTCGAGAGGACCCATGATGCCATGAGGGCAGACTGTGAAAGTCACTCGCGATGATTCTAAGGGGCGCACAATAAGGTGAGGGCCTTATTCCATAGAAGCCCTTAGTCTCCCACAAGTTCACCTGGAGGAGTGTTGACTCTAGGGGTTATTGATGTCTACCAATCAGTCAAGCGGCGAGTGGCACCCTTGGAGCACGTGGTGCATCCTGAAGGGCATGTCACACAAAAGAGGCAAGTGGCACCCTTGGAGCACGTGGTGCGTCCTGAAGGGCACGTCGCACAAAATAAACACAAGAGGCAAGTGGAACCCTTGGAGCATGTAGTGCGTCCTAAAGGGCACGTCATGTTGATGATGATAAATGAACAAACCTAGATGGCCCTAAGACAAATATCTCATTACGAAATTTTAAAACAACTTCCCTAATTAAAATGTCCCCCAGTTCAGAATCTAAGTCCTAAGTCTAAAACTTTGTTAGGGGTAAAATTTTGTCTACCCTTAAGAAAATATCTCTGTAAAAATAAAATGATAAAGTTTAAAATAAAAACCACTTAAGTAATAATTGTGGACTTCTTAATTTTTGGGTAAAATGAAGAAAGTAAGAACTTAAATAAAAATATGTGGATATCAAAGGTAAAGAAGAAATTAATTATTTAACTTGTGAAAGTGTAAAAAGATATTAAATTAATAATAAAAGGAAAAGAGGGTAAATTGTGCAACTGCCATTTTGGCTCTAATAAAAAGGGGAAAGAAGGAAATATAAAATTTAGGAAACTAGGGAATGGAGGTAACATAATAAGGGAAAGAGGGGAACTTAAGGTAAAAAGTGAGGTCAACTTAGTAAAGAATCTGCAATCAAGAACCTTCTAAATTGAACAAAATTAGCAACTTCTTTTTAGGAAAAGTATTTAAAACCTGTAAGGAAATCTAGGGACACCTAGGAGTAAATTTAGGAGTAACTCTAGGTGGGTGAGGGAAATGATACGATTATTAATTTAAAGAAAATAATTATTGGAGGAAAGTGGGGGATGGATGACACTTGTACGAAGGAGAATTATTAGAAGATTTTTATTAAAACTTAAATAAAATGAGATTTAGGGAAAGTTTGGAAGTTCTAAAACTCTATAAAAGAGAGGAAGGAGAAGGAAGGGGGGGATCAACTGTTAGCGTAACGTTACACTGTCGGATTAGTGACTTGACTGATTTACTTGTGGGGAGTTGAGATTTCCCAGCTTGGATAGGAGTGGTAGCTTGGCCTTGCAAGGAGAGCTAGGAGATAGACGTACCATCCAAATAGTGTGTGGCCCATTTGCGGCTCAGGGGTCTAATGGGGAAGCAAAGTACCCCAAGCGTTGGCTTGGAGGTACCGGTGTAGACTCGACGGTCGGCGAGCGGGAGCGACATGGAGCGCACAGACGTCATTCGAAGCGGGCAATAAGGCAACGGTATGATTTGTATTTTAGTAGATTAGAATGCATTACAACTTATGCTGGGATCGGTATATCGGGGTAAATTGATTGTTTGGCTATTTTTTTTTTATTTACTCAACGATTACAATTGTAACTACTGTAACTGTGGTTTCTATTTAAAATTTTTCATGCGATACAGTATTATTGTTGCAAATCATGTACAGTTTTATATTCTATAGGTTTCTTGGGTATGAATTACAACTAATAAGCTATTGAATAACCTCATGATAATAAAATTTTTATCGTTGTTACTTACCTTTGTTAATAAAGTTAATTACCTCTGTTATTTGCGAGATGATGAATTTTTTTACTGATGTTACTTATCTCTATTAATAAAGTTATTTATTTCTATTATTTAAATAGATAAAGAAAAATTTGAATTCGTTCCTTGAAGGGTGTAATGGCGAAATTGTTCTGGCATTTCATCCTTGTTCTAGCAAATTCGTTTTGAAAGATTGGATCTGAAAAATTCATCTCTGGCAATTCTGTTTTGAAAGATTGGTTCTGAAAAATTTATCTCTGGCAATTTCGTTTTGAAGGATTGGGTCTGAATAATTCATCTCTGGCCAATTTGTTTTGAAATATTGGTTCTGAATAATTCATCTCTAGCAAATTTGTTTTGAAAGATTGGTTCTGAAAAATTTATCTCTGGCAATTTCGTTTTGAAGGATTGGTTCTGAATAATTCATCTCTGGAAATTCGTTCGGTGAAACGGTTCCTGTAAACTTGGGCTCTGTCAAATTCGTTTATGGAATTTACATTGTGAATTGTTTCGGTAGAATTCGTTCTGGCAGAGTTGATTCTGGAATTTTCGTTGGTTAAAATTCTTTTTAAAAATTGGCTCTAGCAATCCGTTCTAGCGAATTCGTTTCCCTTATACGAATTTCCCACTTGTCTCACCTACTGCGTGGTTGATTGAGGAGAAAACAAGATTATTGTTACACTTCTGGCACTCCCAATCGACACTCTTACTCCTTTATTTTTGTGGTTGTCAAGATGTTCGTTCACTCCCAATGTTCACTCAGATCATCGTACTTATTTTTTCAATTGCAATTTTGGTGGAGATGCTCATAACACCCCCGATGTTCACTTATATCATTGTACTTTGTAGTCACTAATGGACATTGACATCTAAACGTAAATTCAAATTGTTTTATTGAAGTTGCTAATAACTTACTCTTCATCTGACTGAAAAAAAATAAACTGATAACTAACTGCAATGAACTTCGATTTGCTATTCTAATTCTATCTTTCTGAAAGTAGTTGTTATAATTTATTTGGATATATACGATCATACAAATTTTTTCGATCATGCAAAGTTTGTTACCTGGCCACCAAGCAGACTCACAGTACTAAAACAATTATTTTATTCCATGAAATTCGCCCAAGGCTTCTTCAGGCGGTTAGTTGTTTTTTTTTTTTTTAAATCTGTACATAACCTTTCCGGGTCTTCAATTTTCATGGTGGAGACTTATCCTATTTCTCTACGCACAGCCACCCTTACCCTGCGACAACCTCCTCATGCATTTATGTATGGCTTGACCAACGCATTAATCCTTTCCACCAGGATGCCCACAGTCACACGCGCTTTATGTGGCGATCTCCTATTTTCTGACAGCTCTTACATTTCTGGCAAAAGATATTGTTGACTGGTTAGCACAGATGTTATCATTCAAGTACGTTGATTAGAGTAAAGGTGAATTTCTTTAACCCCTAACCACAGTCACTGCTTCCTTGAACGACTCCCCCTTGACATCCGCCTTCATTTACCCTTTTTTTTCTTCACCTATTTATGGTTCAATAAGAAATAATGATTACTGACTTAGGATGCTAATTAAAAGTAGTTGAAAAAGGAATGTCTCCTTAATAATATTAAATTTAGAGATGAAAAGAATTTAATTACTAATTACTGTCTTCAGTTGCTAATTATAAGAAGTAATGGAAAAAGAAATGCCTTTTTATTATTTAAGAGATGAAGAGGAATGTTCTGAATATTGAAAGAATCTTCACAGTTTTATACAAATTGGTTATTTTATTTTGATGCCTAATGTTAAAAATAGATTCTTGTCTTGTAGATGTTTTTGTACAAAATATAATATCTGGTTACATATACCAAATGAAAGAAAGCTTTATTATTAACCGTATTAATGTCAATGCCATGACATTAATCAATGAAGGATTGTTGCCTACTCATGGGTTTATCTTATATATATATATATATATATATATATATATGAAAAAAAAGGGGGTATATTTCTACATACATAAAATAAATGTTAAATTTTATTGCAATTATGTGTTGATGTATTTATCAAAATTTTATTATCTTTTATATTTATCCTTTATATCTTCTATATTTATAACTTAATGTAAGGCCAAGATGTAATGTGATTGATATTTTATTTGCAAAGTTATTGTAAAAAAAGAGAAATAATGTTGTTATCATTTTATGGTAATGTTGTTGAAATTTTGTCGAGTTTGTTAATATATAAAAATGCAATGTCTTTAAACTAAGTGCAATCAATCATTATGATTTAGTAATGGGGAATTGCAATTAATTGATTTTACATTATTTTTAAGGGTAGATTTGGCAACTTGTAAACTAATGGAAATTAAAGGGAGTGATGGATCGGTATTTAATGCTAATTGAGTCGTGGATAATGCCTTGTCCTAATGATGGTTGGTTGTTGTTGGAGTCCTTCGGATTTGCGCTTTCCGTAGAGGTCGTGGTTGTTCATTAATTATTGTTGTACTTGGTTGTAATCATTTTGTTGCTTGGTCTGCTTGTGTCGGGCGAGATGTAGACACCTCCATGTTCCTCGGAGCAGTCGTTATCCCTGAGACCTTAAATGGTTAAAATCGATGGGAACTTGGGCTTGAGCATTGCTTATGTGTCTTAGAGGTCCTAACCATTGCAGGGTAGGACGGGCGGGTAGCCAGTCTTATTATTTTTTCGATTGATTGTTGTTCTTTGCTGGCAGATGTTGATATGTGTCTTAGATCCTTATGTTGATATCGCAATTGTATGCGTCATGATTTATCGTCATGTGACGGTATAGAGTATAATGTATTGTTACCCTTGTACACACACACAGACAAAAAAAATAAAAATTGCACTTGTTACCCTTGTCGTCATAACGATGAGGATCGTTACATTTGTTAATTTATTTTAACTCAATGGAAGTCATAATGCTCCATTTTTGTAGGGTTCAACCCGGTTTGATACCATATGTAATGTCCCCTCTGTCACAACATAAAGTAGGTAAGTAAATACAATGGTAATTTTTTTTTTAACAACAACATTTAGAACAATTGATACATGACAAATACATACGTCCACTTTACACTTTAATTTTCTCATCCACATCACTTTATGACAAATATCAAACACCATCAATTTATTAATAGATCAACATAATAATAAATAGTGCAAAAATAATGTCTATCCGTCCAACCTACCCTGCAAGGTTAGGACCTCCAAGACACATAATCAACGCTCAAGTCCATAATTCATCCAATTGATGTTGACCATTTAAGGTCTTAGGACCAACGACTATTCTTAAGAACAAGGAGTTATCTATTCCCATATCCAATCATTACTAAACTCAGGACTCAAGTAACAGTAAGGTACTTGGTTATAACACAATTTAAAACATTCAATTACTCATTATACTAGACAAGGTTTCCTTCTTTTAAAGATCAAATCACAATAATTATTCTTCGTCTAGATAATATAACTTCTCTTATAAATACCATCATATATTTATTATTCATCATTAACAAAAACTTATTCCCTAGGTGTAACATTTATTATTCAATATCTACACAATCAATCAACTCTATAAGAGTACAAGATAATTATTTATTAAAACCAAGAAAAAATTACCTACTCTCTAACATTACTACAATAATTCATACTTAGTCCCCGAGGTGTAGGACAGTCGGTGACGGAGTGTGTTGTTAAGCCACTCCGTGATGTTAAAGTCACCGGTTCGAAACCTGCGGGGACAAAAAATCCAACCATGTTAAGGGTTGGTGTGGCTCAGGCCGGGTGCGATCCCCAGGTGATTTTAACGGCTTAGATGCCCCTGAGTCGCGGTTTCTCAAGCCACAGGTTAATCGCAGGTCCTGCACAAATTAACAAACAAAAAAAAAACAATAATTCATAATTAGCATTAACGATCTTTCTTTCCTTTAGGAATACACATAGCTATAAATATTTTTACTATCCAAACAAATGTACCACGAGAATATATATGAATATCTTATAAGGACTTTATAATCATTTGAAACTTACAATCAAAATTTGAAATGTAAAATATAGCAATTAATCTAATCATTAATTAAAGTCTTAATAAAAAATTAATTCAAAACAAGGAGTTTTGAACTAAATAATAAATTTAATTCCTATAAAAAGATAAATAAAAATACTCAACATAATTTCATTTTCTCTTAACAAGAGAATTATTAATACGACCATTAGGTCCAAGACATATATGTAATATCAACTATTTGATAGTCATATGACATTGAATTACCTATGGTAATTGAGAGTAGTCAACCAAAGTTTTCTACATTAATACCACTCTTAGTATAAGACTTGTATTCTCTAAAGAAGTCATTTTGTAAAATAACTCAAACAATTGGATTTCTATAGTGGAAGGATAATCCAAATATCTAGATGAGAACTAGATAATCGCGACTCTTAAATAAATGCGAACTTGGGGAAGGAAACTACGACGACTTCCAACAATCTTTCCCTCGAAGAACTTACTCAACCGAAAGTGATCTACCGATGATTTTGAGTTATACCACTGATATATACTCCCAACCATTCAATGTGTGGTGGCGCATAAGTAACAATACCCAAGCCTTAAAAATTCAACTATGAAACTTACCTAGAAGTCAGGTTCGCTATAGTTAATAACAAGGACAATATTGATTATTAATTAAACATACAACTATGATCAAGGATCTAGGATGGATCCAAGAATTACCCCATGCAATTCCACTTGCTCACGGTGAAAAATCCACCAATGTAGAGAGTAAAAAATTGTCCAGTTGGAACTAGATTCACACTACCATGTCACCAGACATTGAAATTTCATAAAGTAAGATCATCAACAATGATCATAATGAAATCCCTCTGGGTATTAGAATTGCATACACAACGAAGGTGTGTTTAAGACTTGTATTTTATAAAAATAGTCTCCTCTTGCAGTGACTCCAAACCTTCGATTCAATTTGAGGAACATATTATATATGGAACAAAATATTCAAAAATGTGAGTGAAATAAACCTTGACGAAGATATGAATATGGAAATCCACTAGGAATTCAACAAAATTTTTAAATTTGGATCCATGATTAACTTAGATAGATACCACTACGATACATTAAATTTGAAAATATAAACAAATACAAATAGAGACCCAACAATATGAAAATAAGATTTAATGTATCATTCAAAAAGTGACCCAACCATACAATTAGATTAGAATTATAGGGTAAAATCATGAAAATGGGTAACACTTTCGTGACAATCGGGTTTCCAAAATTCCTCGCAGTAAATTTTTGGCCGAAAAAATGTTGCTAGGAATTTTTTTAGCTGAATCATTTTCCGGCCGAAAATTTGCACGCCAAATTTAATGGTGCCCTCAAAATTCGTGTACAATGATTTTTGGATGAGTTATTTTCCTTTGGTAAACATATTTCGTCTGAAACATTTATTTTTAATGGATTTTGTTAAAAACTAGGTTTCGACCGAAAACCTAAAAATGAGACTGTTTGCATGAAACTGCAAATTCTCTCCATATTACTTCATCTTTAGAGATAGAGGACTCCTACAAATACTCAAAATTTAGTTTCAGAATTGATACCAACATTTTTAAAATTGAATCTACTTTCATTGGGTATAATTTGTTTTCATTTTCATTGTTTTTATCTAATTTTATTTAATTTTATAAAAATATCACTCCATAATATTTTTAGGTGAGATTATGATTCGATGAAATGAAAAATCTATATCTCTAAAAATAGATAGTGGAAAATTATAGAAAATTTATATTCATAATCCTTAAATTGTTCTCTTCAAAAGGGTATTTTTAGATTTTACTTTTAAGTAAAAATTAAGATGGATACATGGTGGAGGAAAACATGTGTTTAAAATCTGTAACTTTTTCATATTGGTCAACTTCGAAAAATTCTAAAAATTATAATATTCATCGGTTAGATTCAAAACTACAGTCATCACAAAATAGAGTCTTTGTGGATTGCTGCAGTATATTTCATTTGTCAAAAACAAAAGTTTAATAATGGATACATTGTTGTGGGAAACAATAACTCATTATCTTTCCCTTCATTTTTAAGGAACATACTGTCAAACAATTGCCAAATTGACATATCAAATCTCAATAAAACAAATTTGAAAATAGTCACTAGAAAGCTAACAAAATTCTTCACAAGTTGTTGTTTTACAGTAAAGTAAAATTCTAAATAAAAAAAATACTTTTGTTTACCGGAAGTTGAAGAACCTGTTAAAATTAAAAATAAATTGTCATAAAACAAGAAAAAGTGTTACCCATCTTCATGATTTTACCCTATAATCAATTCAACTGATACCCAACAACATGATTAGCTTCATATTATAATAAATTGAATAAATATCCAACAATATGATTAGTTTTGGATTATAATCAACTCAAATAAATATCTAACAATACTATTAGATTCAGATTATATTCAAATTCAACAGGTATCCCACGATCCAAAAAAAAATGGATTTATAATAAAATTAAATAGAGACTCCACACTACTAATAAATACGGATTTATCAACAAATTCAAGAGAAAATCCATGATATAAATTTCAGATTTAAAAAAAAAAATCAATGGAGATCCACAATACAACAAAATTCAATTACATAAAACTCAACAAAGAATCCATGATACAAAATTTTGGATTTGAATAAACTTTAATGGAGATACCACAATAAGAATGTAATTTGGATTTAATTAAATTCTAATAAAGAATCTATGATGTAAAATTTCAGATCTAGAATATAATTCAACATAGATCTCACAACAATAATGAAATTCAAGAGAGAACTCACGATACAAATTTCAAAATTACATCCTTAGTTTACCAGTGAACAATACACTATTAAAGTTCTTTAAAAATAATCTCAACTAAAATATGCGATCATACGAACTTCAAATATGGATTAAAAATAAAAATTTTAAAACATAGACCATACAAAAAAAAAAAATTGGGTTTTACAATGAGGATCAAGCCACTCGAATGTAGAGTTCAGAATCGCTCGAAATTATAGTGAGAATTTGAAATTTGTAAGCATAGTAACTATTATTCATTTGACAACAATTATAACAATTTGGAATTAAGAATTTCTATTGATTTTATAGTGGCCATACCAAATCTAACATACTAATATACTCATACTACAAAATAAATTCAGAATATAAAAATACCGATACCAATGAAGGTTGCGAGATGAAGATGCCCTTCAATGTCTTGCACTCTTCTTGTTCTCTTGGTTGTTAATCAAGGAAACTTTAGTGGTACCTCCAAACAAATTTTATGGGTACTCTTATTCCCCTTAAACCCCCCAAACCACAAAGGGGCCACACACAAGAAACCAACAAACAATAGTTCCAAGACTTGTCTCGAAAGGAAGAGCTTCCACTCTTTTTACAAGCTTCGTATTCCAACTCTCACAAGTAAAACACAGTCCACAAAAATTTGGAATCATAACATTACCAAGAATGAACGATCTTCATTTCCCTTATACAACATTTGTTTTATATAAAAATCCCCAATGACACATGTCCTCATGCACAATTAATTATCTTTTTTATTTAATTTAATTAGGATTATTCACCCAAACACGTGTCACACTCTCCCCAAGTTGCATAAGTAATTACCATTTTTATTTTATTTAAAACTCAATTTCCCTCACATTCCCCAATGTGTTCCTATTTTCTCTCTTAACTATCCCTTTGTTCCCCAAATTATTATTTAATGAGTGTCTCCTAACTAGATCTTAGTTAGAGTTGGATTATGAGTCTTCTTCTAGTTATACTAGAGGTAGTTTGACTCAAGATTCTATTCTATGTACACCTATTCTCTAAGTTATTATTTATTTCTATTTAAAAATCCCCTTTTATTAATTTCATGCACACATGTGCATTTTATCCAACTTTTAAATTTTATTCCTTGTTTTCCAACAGTTTGATTATATTCTCAAATCTTTTAACTCATGCCATAATTCATTTAGCCCTTTATTTAATTTAGAATTATATTGAGTATTAGACTTAGTCTTAGACTTTTGTTAGGTTTTATAATTAATAATTTACTGTTTAATTAATTATTTTATTCTAACAAGGTCCAATCATTTCAATGTTTTTTAGGGGACCTAGATTTATTTACTCAAGTTTTAATTACGCAACGTGCCCCTCAAGATGGACCTCCATGCTCCAAGTGTGTCACTCACCTTATAATTGTTTTAGAAGTTTTTCCAACCCTTGGAGTCAACACTCCACTTGGTCGACCTTGTGAGAAACTAATGACTTCTAAGGAATAATGATTCTGTCGTATTGTGTGTCCCTTAGAAATATTCATGAGAGACAGTCTCAGTTTTCCCTCATGACATTGTAAACCTCTCGAATTAGGTAATTGTTAACCTATAGCTTAGACAACGATGGGAGTGCTAGTAGGCTATGACAGGGACACTGCCACACCTCTCCATCAATGTTTGGTTTATGTGCATGGTCTCTCTACTCCTTATGCAAGTTGGATTAGCAAGCATCGGCAAGCTTGCATCCACTGACAAAAACACTGTCAATAAGACATATACATAAATCATACTGAATTAATTGTATATCGCATGTACATAAAACAAAATACTCAAACAAATACAATCCACTCCCTAACTTAATCCGGAGTCCAAGGATGTCCATTGATGCCATCAAGATCCATAATCTGTCGTGTGTCCTTCATACTCAAGAAAACTTGTTAATAACATCTGTCAATATCTATATCTATATATATATATATATATATAAGAAATGGTCACAACACATCATCATCATCATATATAACCGAAAATCGAAACGACATCATAATATACCATAACCGGATCACTTGCACACAAGTGTCCTCAAAGAATATGTCAATAAAAGTGTGCTCAATAGATTGGGATGCTATAGGAATAAAGAGATTATAATAGTGAGTTAAGTATAAATAAATAAGAATAAAGTGGGTAGATGCACATGTGTGCATGAAAATAATAAAAGATATATTTAAATAAAAATAAATTAAAACATGAGAGAATAGGTGGTCCCCCATAGAGTAGCATCTTGAGTCAATCTACCACTAATCCTAACTAAAAGAAGACTCCTAATCCAAATCAAAATAAATCTAGATAGGGGACACAATATGAATGAAGAATTATAGAACTAAGGGACAACTAAGAGGAAAAATAAGAACAAATTAGGGAATTTGAGGAAAAATGTCTAAATTAATAAAATAAAAAGGGAATTAAAATGTGCAAGTTGGGGAAAGTGTTACACATGTATTGGGTGAGTGATGGTGTAATTAAATTATTAAAAATCAATTATTTTTGCATGGTGACAAGTGTCATTGGAATTTTTTCTATAAAAGAAATGGAGAGGAGAGGAGAGGGATATCACTTTTGAAAGTACTATTATGCTATCAAATTTTTTCTGAACTATTTTACTTGTTGAGAGTTGGGTTCAAAACTTGTGAAAGAGTGGAAGCTCTTCCTTGCGAGGAAAGTTTTAGTGCTATTGTTTTCCAGTTTGTTGTGTGCCCCTTTACGACTCGGTGGGATAAGGGGGAAGAAGAGTACCCCTAATGTTGGATGAGAGATACCAGTGATGTATTGGTTTGGCAAGTGAAGGAAGGGATGAAGAGAAATTTCAGATTGAGGATCAACTTCACGCATTCATCTTCTTGGTTAAGGTATTTCAAAGATGATTAGAGTTTTGCTATTTTGAAATTTTATTGTTAAATATTTTCATTCGAATATTGATATGACTAGATTGATTATTGATTGCGCTCATAACTATAATCCTTATGATGAATTTATTGTGTGAAAATTGGTTTATCAATTTTTTTTTGGTTCTCGAAACTTGTGACAGGGAATGGACAAAAAATTCCATAGGTTTTCCCTGCATAGACTATATTATTAAAAAAAATGTTATTATAATATGCTGCATTCTCAAAATTATATGAATAGATGTTAACGAAACCCTATTTCTTCAAGGAATTGTCGTACTTCGTTTATATTAATTTTTCGATAATTTAATTTGAATAGTGTCTTTTCTGTGAATATTATTGGAATTTATCCGCTCATGTTGAGTGGATGATTACCAAAATCGCATTCTAGAATTAGAGGTAAATGCAATCTTTGTAGAAATATTTTATTTCCCTTGGACACTAGTGTAGTGTGCTTATGACAGAGATAGGAACCTAGAGCGAAACATTATAGTCTTCATGTCTGTTGTTGTAGTACGCATGGGTGCATTGCATAGGTCCTTGCATGTGCTACTGGTAGAGTAACGAAAGTTATACAAATGTCAAGAGACGTGTGTTCAACATTATTAAAAGTTCTATATAGTTAGTGTAAATAAAAAAAACAATCCATTTGATTAAGTTATAAATTTTGTAGGGGACTTCTAATTCTTGAGAGATCAAATTTATGTCATTTCTCTTTTATTATTCGTAATTTCCAAGGACTAACTGGTGCACAACAAGAGGTTGTGATAAATTATGTTAAGGAGTCAACTGTCTGTGTAAATTATGAATGGCAGTCGCTTAAAGTTGTTTAGATTAGATTAGAGGCACTGTAAGTCTTGGTCTGGGTCTGGATTCATAGACATAGTTTTATTTGCATAGGTAAAGTGCCCCTATTATCCTTGACTTTCTTTAAACCACCTACTTGAGATGACTAGTTAGTTGACTACAAAGAGTTAGTTGAACCTTTTAATTTGCTTAAATTGGTCATTCTTTTAAGTGGTTAGATGGTGTAAATTTTGGATCCATAATTGTGTTAATACTAGCGTTTACAGGTCTCCGGGATAGTTGGTGATGGAGTGTGTTGTTAAGCCACTTAGTGTTGAAAAGTCACCGATTCGAAACTTGCAGGGACAAAAAATCCAACCATATTAAAGATTGGTGTGACTCAGACCCATGCGATTCCCAAATAATTTTGACAACTTAAATGGTAATGGTTCTGTTCGGACCATCGGTGGAAGAGAGTCAAAGGTGGAGTAGTTTGGCCCTCAATAGATAGTGGAAGAGGGAAGGCGGTGGCTATGCCCCTTTTATGAATTGCTGGTGAGGAAGTTGTTAGCACAGCTCCCTTTATAAGTGACAAATATTATTGGTTGGCTATGTTAGGTGAGAGGGCGGCTTACGAGAGGCTTTGTTCAGATAAATGAGATCAATGAATAGCGTATATGGTATGTAATATGTATAGTAGCACATGGCTTTCTTTCTCTGGTATCTATTAGTAATCGGGTATCTTAATCCAATCTCTTCTATTTGGAACCGAACGAAGGAACGCCGGAACTGGTGAGGATGCTAGAGGATCCGCTACGGGATATGGAATTCGATCATTAGTACGTGATCCTAGGAATTATGCAAGGGTAAAGGCAATTTACCCAGCAACAGAGACTTGAGCACCGGGACCTATCCCTGTTCCAATTCCATTAAGGAGAGAGAATAAAGTGACTAGGATTAGGGCATAACAGTAGGACATCATTAATAGTCAACTATACTGCCCTCCTAGAAGGTGGTATAGTAAGTTATATAGACTTCTAATTCTTCATACTGTTCCACCCCATMATAGGGTTGTATATTMAGTTACATATACCTAGTTTTACTMATACTATTMTACCCTTGAAAGGGGAAGAATAGTTAGTTAGAATCCAAAACCATTACATTGATCATTCTATGGTGAATAGYGCGATACTTTTTCGTGAATCTCCGCTATTTGAACATCTGAYATCGTAACCACGGGTGGGGATGGAGCGGCAGTAGCTCCTATATGAACTACTGGGGKGTCATARCAAAGAGGTAAGGACCTAAYGAAGGGGGTAACCCTGGGGTGTCGCGAAGCACTGCTACCCCCCGCGGGATGTACTGGATTTTTGGCACGTACAACCATCGAACCGGGGACCGAAGCAAGGCTCGACGAAAYGGGAAGTATCGTGGTACGTCGTCCTTCCCTGGAATGGAACTTGAACGCTGGAGCAAGAACTAGMATTCGAGTCGATCTATCACGACCARCGGTCCCGRTTGTTCATATTTCGTTCTATCATTCCAGTTCCTACATTGATATTCCAGGAGGGAGCACTCACTGAGTGACTTACGGAAGTACGCATACAGCTGGAAGGGGTCGGGACCCATCCGAACAAGTAGAGTGAATAGTTGCATAGCGGAGCCAAAGCTTGTTCATTATTTGATCTGCCCCTCCTTTCTAATTCGATCTTCCTTCGTTGGATCCGTTGTTATATACGTAATATGACATAGATAGGAATGGGCTAGCAGCTACTACTTCTTCATCCATTGATCCGAATGGGGCGAAGCCCCGGATCGAATAAGAAGGAAGGGGCCGGGCGGAGCGAAGCACTCGACCCGGATGCCAGCCATTGGGGAAAAATAATTGGAGGAGCAATTAAGAGTTTTTCCGGGACGGGTGGAAATGGAGAACTTCATTCATTATGATATTTGTTACGTTTCCTGGGGAGTCGGCATCCATTATGTGAAAGTTGGGTCACATCGTGAATGCACAGAATTACGGATTTTTTCCCCACTCCTTTTCGAGGGCTCGAGATCACTCCAATCAATAATTTAGCAAGCGTAAACCCGGGGGTATAATGGCCTCTCAGTCGAAATCTTATATATGCAACAAAAAGGCACGCACTTTTCAACGCATTTATCACCAATAGTAGAGGATACGATAACCCATTAAGTAGCTTTTAGAAACGCCTAAGAAAGGCCCATTGAACGCCCGTTAATTCCCAATGAACGCCAATGAACTCCCGTGGAGCGAAGGAACAAGGGTTTTTCTTTCATCCATTCCTGTTTTCCCACAGAATGGAAAGAAGGGGGCCATCCCGGTAAGAATAAGTAGGTCATAATTATCTACCTTGCTACGTAAGGTATCCTCTCTTTGTGGAAGCGTAGAAGCGTGGAGTTGCCTTCCTTGTTAAGGAAGCGTAGAAGCATGGTAAGCGAGCGGTAGAGAGCGGGCTTACTCCTATTCCGGTTCAGGACCTTCGGCATACATACGTGGATTGATTATCTTATCTCAGGACAATGCCACCAGGAAAACGTTAGTGCTTCTGAATCGCACCAATGAAAACGTTCAGGACAATGCCACGATCCACCTTGTTCGCCTCCTCACCGTGAAAGGGCGAGGGTATTCGGTGAGCTAAGGTCTTCGAGAAGGGTCTTCGTTAAGTGTGACGAGGAAATAGCCTTCGAGTGAGAGTGCTTGCCTACACTTGAATGGCTTCTCAGAGTTACGAAGTGAGTGGACTTAGTTACGAAGTTAGTGGACTTATTCCCCGGTAAAGGAGAGAGTAACCCGCTCTATAGACTTGCCTTATGCCCGTCATTACCTAACCTTGCCTAACCTGACCTAACCTTGCCTTCTTTCTTACCCACTCTTTCCCACTCTGGCGTATCCCCTATCTGTCTCCCTTCTATTTAGGCAATCAAGTTGCAAGAAATGGGCCAATAAAGTGTACTTTAGGAATAATTGCCTTACTTCCCGGCTGTACTTTCCAGCTGCTGGTCCTTACTTCCCTGCTGCCTTACTTCTTTTGCCTTACTTATTTGAGCAAGCACTTATTTGAGCAAGCACTTATTCCGGCAAGCACTTCCCTACCTATTCTATAGTGTATTAACCCCCGGAAAAAGCTTTTTGAAAGAACCTGTAAAATGCAATCTCCCATTCCATATAACCAATAACCACTAGATCTACTACTCTAAAGGTAAATCAATGAAGTATGCAGAATATATAGACATGGTGCTCTTGGAGGGGATGATACCTCCCTTGCCCTAGCTATGATGGAACCTTCCATGAGGTTTTAGGTTTTCAACTTCCAAGGTATGAGTGGAACTATGTCAATGAAGATGCCCTAGGATGAATCAATAAGATTTGCAAGATTGGAACCAAGCTGGCCAAAGAAGTCCCTGTAGAGGTGTTGGAGATGACAGGTGCAAGAATCCCTACAGAGGTGGGAGGAGTTCAACAGCTAACTCAGGTGTGTACCTTGCCCCCCCTCATCAATAAGTAACTTGGACAAGCGGCTTTCGCTCCTTTCTTTTTCTTCTTCTTATGAAATGCAACCCCATGGCTTCTTTATATAGATGGATAATGAAACCCTAATCCTGAACTAGCTTCCATATGAAGTTTCCCTAATTATTAATGAAGGTCCATAATC
>JZKD02S1781788.1:525966-565656 GCA_000966675.3 Picea glauca | reverse complement strand
AAATTTTGATAGATTTTTTGAGTATTTGAGTTGGTTTAAAATGGGACAAATTTTTTAAAATAAATTTTTGAAATACATAAAACTTTGATTCAAAATTCAGATTATCCTTAAAAATCTGATCGGATTCAGCCCATTTTTTTTTGTTTTTTTGAAAGATGGTATGTTTGCTCCCCAGTCAACCTAGTCCTATGTTTGAATTGGAGTGCATGCTTGTCTGGTTGGACTTTGTGTTGATTTTTCCGTGCAATTTCAATCCGTCCTTCCGAAAAGGTGCAGGTCCTTGTAAAGTAGAAAGGTGGCAGCCCTGATCACGCGTTTATTTTGCAGGTGCATAGCTTTAGGAGACAGTTCCAACTTTGATTTTCAAAATTGTATGCATGAAACTTGAGTTGAATTTCTTTGGGTCACCCTTGCTGGGTACTCTACGCGCCACCTACCAACCAAGCTGGCCCATAACTTGCTTTGCAAGTTTCTCATCGTCAATCAATATGTTTTTCATCCCTTCTCTATTAAATAGAAACTGTGCTTTCTTATTATCAGATTCATTTAATTAGTGTATCTTGTGTGCTTTGATCAGAAAAGTAGAAAAAAAATGGAGATCCATAGTGGCGTAAATCACGTTTCAGCAAAGCGTCTTTGCAACGTTTTACGGATGGCCTACTTTATGATGACAAAAGGTCTCATCTCTAAACGCAAGATGCTCATGGACATGCATTTGATGATGGAGAGAGGAAAATTATATGGAAGAAGTCTGATGAATCTAGTGTTCCATCATTCCAGAGGCAACAGCAATGGGGGCTTTGGGCTCCAAGAATATGAATTCTCCTGCAGCAACAGTCCCAAGAGAAAACATCACCACTTTCCCCACTTTCCATGTATTCGTCTGCATCCAGTTAAAGATGACAAAGAAGACTTCAATGCTTTTGCTCTTCCCCATTTGGACGACGGCAATGAATACTTCAGCAAGGATTTCCTTGACCATAGTGATCTGCCTACCCTTGAGAAAATGAGCCCGTTGTTGTCTTCTCTGTCTCGAAGGACAATAAGCTCATCTGGTCAAGAAAATAATGAGTGTCAGGTCGACAGGCAAGCCGAGGAATTCATAGCTAAATTCTATGAACAGGAACCAGATGTCTTTTCGGCGATACCAGGAAATGCTTGACCGGGGTACACGTTAAAGAGTCCAACCTGAAAATCTTCAACACCAGGTAAGCAAACGCTGTGTCCAGAAATGGCCCATTTTTAGTGCCACTGTCGACATAGGGGAAGAAATTTCCAACAGCGCACCTTATAAACAAGACAGCAAAAGCATTGCATGAGAGGAATATCCAAGGCGAAATAGGTTGCATGTCCTTCTAAACCAATTTCTTCAGTGATAGAAGAATTTAAGTGAATGAGTGAGATTGAGTCAGATTAAAAACCAAATAGTGTCTTTTGGCACTGTACTCGTGTTATTGGTATTATAATTTATTTGGGTTTATTCAGGTGTATATAGAAACAGAACGATGCAGGAGCATCGACTGAAACTTGACAATATACTCACGTTCATGGTATTAGAATTTATACATGGAAATAGAACGATGCAGGAGCACCGAGTGAAAATGGAAGTTTTAACTGTGTTAGATAATCCAGTCATGGTTTTTTTTGTTAGGTTTATTAATTGTAATGCTAGATAATCGAGTCATGGTTATTAATGTTATTGCTTTTGGCTACGTTGGGTAGAGAATGAGAATGCTATGTGCACTGATTTTTAATTTAATTTTTTTTTTCCCTGGAAATAGCTATATTCTTGTTGTTTAATTTTGAATTAAAAAAAACTTTTTAATAAATATACATATAGGGTCAAAGTTATTACAATATATTATTAAAAACTTTATTCATGTTATTATGGGAATTCAACTGGGATGGAAAGAATAACAATCATTCCTCACAACCATCTAAACTACATCCAATTGACTGTTTTTTAATTTAATTTAATTTAATTACATATCATATTACAGTTTTGATTTACATTGCATTTTGCTGCTGTATAGGTATCATGTGGGTCTTTTTAAAACTAATAGCTTCTTATAATGTTTTTGCACAATATTGGTAATTTAATTACATGTTAAATGACAGTTTTGATATCTATAATGTTCATATTACATTTTATTACTGTTGTTTGTTATGGGCTAGTCTTTTAACTTTTGATTATTTTTCTAAATGACATTTTTTATTTCTATAATGCTTTTGTATAATTTCGATGTTTTAAATTAGGAGGTGGTGGAGTTATATTTGTGATTTTTTTTAACTTAATTATATAACTGAATGGCAGTTTTGATTTCTATAATGCTTTTGTGTATTTTAAATTAAAAGGTGATGGAATTATATATTTTTGTGTATTTTGGTATTTTAAATTAGAAGGTGGTGGAATTATACATTTCCAACTGGGCAAAATCTAGGCATCAAAGATAAAGCTCCAAGCCCCTTACACAATTATTTTATTTTTTAAATAAATGCCCCTCACATAATTATTTTATTTTTTAAAGAAGATTATTTAATGAAATATATTTTTCTAAAAATATCTTAAATATTGGACTTATTAATTATTTATGTTCAATAATTAAATAATACATTTTACGCTTGCTTCCTTCCGATGTGTTAAACCTTCTGAGTACAAGATCTGGTGCCATGTGTCTCCTCCCGCCCACGACTAGGATGGACTCCGACACTTCAGGCCTTCTGGATTTTCTACAATACTATACCCCAATTCCTTCGGAGTCTGAAGTCCCGGACTCTCAGAGTTTCGGTCACTTCACCAACCACTCTGGCTAGGCAAGCACATACCATGAGCTGACACGTGGAAGGGCCAGGGGAGACACGCGCCCTAATCGAGGGGTGACATGTGTCATGTTCCAGTAGGTATATAGGATATGTGATACACACGAATCCAGGTGACATGTGGCACGTCTATTGTGGGTCCATGTCACCCTGGCTGACATCACTGCACCATGTCACTCTGGACTGATGGCCTTCTAACATCCCTCAGATCTCACGGTCGAGATCCGGACACGTAGACCCATAGATCTATGACTCTCACCGCTTCAGGGATTCAACGTTCGAGAGTTTTGCGATGAAAAATCCTCCTTTCTCTCGAAGTTGGTCAGTGTCGAGCTGACCACAACCTAGATATGACGGTTAGGAAGAGTCCCGAAGCATCCTCAAATAGAAAACTCTTGTCACTTCGGGCTTCAGAATTCAGGAGTTTTGTGATCCAAACTCCTCCTTTCTCCTGAAGTTGGTCAGTGTCGAGTTGACTACATCATAAATCCGATGGCTAGGAAGGAACCCAAAGGTTCCCTAGATCTACGGTCCACATTACTTCACGAATTCGGCCTTCGGGAGTTTTCGACATTACAACATCCCTCTTCTCCTGAAGAGGTCAACGTTAGGCTGACTTTGTCGTAGATCCGACGGCTAGGAGAGAACCCGAAGGATCCCTAGATCAATCTTCTTGGTCGCTTCACAGCTCCGACTTTCGGGTATTTTGGCTTCACTGCCACTCCATTTTCTCGAAGTGGGACTTCGTCGAAGTACCATGTGTGGGTCCCTTCTCCTGAATGATCGGACGGTAGGTCGTGCTCCTAATGATCTCCCCCAAATCTATGAATCTCCTTCACTTTGTAACTTCGACGTTATGGGAGTTGGAACTTCGTCAAAGTACCATACGCGAAAACTTCCATTAGATGATCAGACAATCAAGAAGGGGCCCCAAAGGACTCCACAGATCAACAACTCACAACCTTTCGCGACTCCAGTATTCAGGGAATTTTGACAGTTGTGAAGTTTGACATCCCAGGGATTTGAGCTCCCGAAGCTCCGACGCTCTCAAGAGATAATTCCTTTCGGACTTAGCTCAAGGTTCCTAGACCCTGTTCGTATGGACCCTCTTATGACTCTTAGGCTATAAGCTCTACTCTTAGCCGATATTTGGTTAAGGCCATGGGTGCGAGCCTAAGGTCTCTTAGGATATTGGTTTCAAGGAAGCACCTTGCTAGTTCTCAAAACTTTAAGTTCTAAAACAGGAAGAGGTAATCTCGTGGAATTACCGAGATGATAGCAGTGCCAAGAGGCTTGCTCTGACTCTGGAACTGTAAGGTAACTTCCTGGGGAAAACACCTTCAAGGTTTAAATTGGAGCATATGGAAAATCAAGAAGAAGAATAAGTCCTCAAGGAGATAAATACATACACATCACTTGATCAATCAATACAGAGGCCAATCTTAAATGTATACATACATGCGCTCATTTTTTATTCCATTTCAAAACAAAAAACATGAAAACACTTATCAGAACCAGAAGATGTGATGTGACAACTGAAAGGGTTGCCCATTTCCACCCAACCATAAGCTCAGTCACTCCTAATGGATTTACCACTGGCCTCCCCCGAGCTAGGCCATGATGCTTTGAGATTGAGTATTTTATTTCGACTCAGTGAAAGTTAGGGACGAAGGTTACTCTCCTTCTCCCAGCTCAGTAATATATAGGGACGAAGGTTACTCTCCTTCTCCTGACTTACTCATAGATAGGGACGAATGTTACTCTCTTTCTCTCGACTTAGTCATAGATAGTGATCTGAACCTAGGGGTGATTAATTTCCAATAATTGGTTGATTTTGTCACTCCTTCAGAAGGGTCAGTTATAGATCGTTTTACTTGAGCGATTTTCAATTAAAGGTAAAGTTGAAGTCTTATAAGATTGAATCCAAAGTGAATAAAACCTTCTTAGTTTTCCTTATGTGTTATATGTCATGCTTGTATTTAATATCCTATGTGCAGAAATTCATAGAAAAGCAAAATAAGAACATAAGAAACATAATGGATATGACACATCCCTTGATAATGGAGTTCACCTGGTGTGGGATACCTCCCCAGGTCATGCTCCAAAGCCTGACTTGTTTATTCTCCTCGATGTGATGATGTCTCTCATTTACAAGTTGTAAGGCCAAACTCCCTTTTCGATGATGGAAACAAGAGATCGAAATGTGATCATGAATGTATACAAGTTTCACAAGTTCTCATGCTCATGAGGCATCCATGATGCTGACATGGACATCATTCCCACATACTCAATACATAAAAAGAGGAAGAATAAAAGATGATCCCCATCATCATGGAGCCATGCTCAGATTCAAGCATAAATATGCATCCCATACAAAGATCCCGCAAACACGAGATTTAGAACTACTTCATTGGCCACTTATCATGCAAGTGCCACAATTTCTCTATCACATATAACTTATTGGTTTTATGTGGAAAAGGAGAAGAAAACAAGATATAGAAGGAATAAGTTGATCATGTTTCCTTGTTGCAGCCTCTCCATGCTTCTTCAGACCTGTAACACGCATGTTATGATGCAACATTTAATGACAAAACAACATAATGAAAAGCATGCTTACATTGGCTTCTCCAAAACTTAGCTTGTTGATCTGGAACTCTACTACAAAAAAAGACTTTGACATTGAATTAGCGTCGTCAAATTACCTAAAAATGATTGTCAAGTCATCTCCATCAGACACAATCAACTTCATGCCCTTTATGGACCTCATGCCTCGATCTGCATGCAATTATGATCAATTAATGCACTGAAACCTGCATAGAAATCTGTGCCTAGACGAAATTGGACGAACTGGTGCACTCCTCCCTCATGCATTAGTGAAAATGGGTTCTTAAGTAAAAAATACGACGGATATTCCAACTAAGGTCATTGGTCGTGTTGGTTGGCACGCAAGTATTAAGGCGTGTGGGTAGGGGGGAGGTCCCGGGGTCAAACCCACGGGCCTCCCTTTTAGTGCATTTTTTATAGTGGGACCACCAGATATAGCGATACCTTCGCTAGATATGGTGGGGTCCGCTATATTCTATATTTTTTTTAAATTCAGAAACATGTCCTCATTGGGAATTTCAGGGGTGCAACGTGGCACCCTCTGATTGGGCCACATGGCACCAAACTATTGGGCCTTGTTATCCAGTCACGTGCATGCAACTACTAACTTTACCTTCCACGTCATCTTGTATGGACTGCCATGTCATTGTACAGAATGCCATGTCACCTGCCACGCCACTATATGGATTTCCACGTCATCCTGCCACATCACTATACGAAATGCCATGTCATTGTATGGATTTCCACATGGCATGATCTGATTGGTCCACAGATCGATCTGAAAATGCCAAAAATGGGTGACACGTGGAAGCCTCTGGTGTTGCCACATCATCATGATGATGTCAGCATGACACGTGTCACCTTTCTGCTCCTACCATGTGTATTGTATGGATGATGAAGTCATATGTACAGATGTTGATGTCAGCAATACGGATGTTGACTCATCCCTTGTTGACTGGGCTAGGTTGACCAAACTCTGACAACAAATATCTTTCAATCAGTAACTCCTTTTGATGAGCCGTTTGCATCGTTGGAAAGATTGTGATGCACTCTTCGCGATCATGCCATTTTCACTGAGTTTTGGGAACTTTGAATATTTCCCTTTCTCTTTCTATTGAGGCCATGTTGAGCCTCTTGGGACACTTCTGAAACTTTTGTGATGTTCCCTATATCCATTTGGATCACGCCTCCCAACTGAAAGGACTTTTGTTCCCCAACAGTGTTTACATTATAAGTTTCATGTCCATTGGACTTACAATAAGAAACCCATACCCAAACTATCTCACAAGGCCTAACAATATTAACATGTGTCAGAAAAGAAGTGATCAACAATTATAACTTTTACATAATACCCTTCTATGGTGTTTGAATCGCAACATGTGATTTTCAAAGATGGACACTCTCGACTAACTCAAGGATTTTCCCATTCGTTCAGCCATTGTGTCGAACATGTCAAGGATTTATTATACCTTGGTGAGTTTCCTCTGGATTTAGACTGGCAAGAAGAGTTGGTCTCAACTCTGCCATTGTGATTCTCATCTCTCCCTTGAGATGTCTCGAATCCTCGATCATGAGAAGTTGTGCTCTCGAACTGCACTAAATCAATTTCATCTCCCGATGAACTGTTGACTTCTGGAGTCTCAGTGACTATCCTGGGGTCTTCTTCCTGAATGGTTTTGGATCTTTCTCCAACATCCTTTGGGAGATATCATATTCTGGCATATCTAGGCCAAATCACTGCCTCAATGGGATGTACAATACCTTGGCCATTAGCTCCAAGGCCTCCTCCTTCGTATCCCATTTTTCTCATCAACTTTAGGTCGATGCAAGAAGCATGTTGTTCAAGGATTTCAAAAAATCATTGGCGTTGATCAAGAAAGGAACTACACATGGTTTATTTACCTCCACCTTAGACTGGGACTCTTGATATGCTTCTTGAGATGTGTCCAGTTGTTCCTGGTGAGAAGGATCAATGGAAGATGCTTCTAGGAATCCTCCTTGGTTTCTAGATGCATGTAGGTCATCTTCATTTGCTTGAAAAAGTGTGCATGCATTTGTGTTTTCATGCTCGCTCCCATGAATAGTGAAGTTGCCATGGTCACACAATGGTCTTATCACTGTCTCATTCATAGAGCCTTCCCCTGTCTGCATCTTCATGGCTTGCAACTTCTCTTGCAACCTTTGGTTCTCTTCTTCTGCAACATGCAACAATGTCTTCAATCCAACATTCTCTGCTTGAAGCATTTGGTTGAGATATTGAAGCTCATCGAACCATGACTGTTTTGGCGATATTGCCATCCTTAGCTTCAACACCTGCAATCAATATCAAGCCTTCTCTGATACCACATGATCTGAACCCGGGGGTGATTAGTTTCCAATAATTGGTTGATTATGTCACTCCTTCAGAAATATCAGTTATAGATCATTTTACCTGAGCGATTTGCAATTAAAATTAAAGTTGAAGTCTTATAATATTGAATCCAAAGTGAATAAAAACTCCTAGTTTTCCTTATGTTTTATATGTCATGATTGTATTTAATATCCTATGTGTGGAAATTCATAGAAAAACAACATAAGAACATAAGACACATAATGGATATGACACTTCCCTTGATAACGGAGTTCATCTGGTGTGGGATACCTCTCTCGGTCATGCTCCAAATCCTGACTGCTTTATTCTCCTCGTTGTAATGATGTCTCTCCTTTAAAAGTTGTAAGGCCAAAGTCCCTTTTCAGTGATGGCAACAAGATATTGGAATGTGATCAGGAATGTATACAAGCTTCACAAGTTCTCCTGCTCATGAGTCATGCATGATGCTGACATGGACATCATTCCCACATACTCAATACATAAAAAGAGGAAGAATAAAACATGATCCCCATCATCATGGATCCATAAAGTGCCTTAGATATGTTTCTCAGATCCAAGCATAAATACGTAGCCCATACAAAGATCCCGTAACCATGAGATTTAGAACTACTTCATCGGCCACTTATCATGCAAGTGCCACAATTTCTCTGTCACATATAACTAATTGGTGTTATGTGGAAAAAGAGAAGAAAATAAGATATAGAAGGAATAAGTTGATCATGCTGCCTTGTTGTAGCCTATCCATGCTCCTTCAAACCTGTAACACACATGATATGCTGCAACATTTAATGAAAAAACAACATAATGAAAATCATGCTTACATTGGATTTTCTAGAACTTATCTTATTGATGTGAAGCTCTACTACAAAATCATACCTCGCCATTGGATTTCGGTCACTGAATTACCTAAAAATGACTGTCAAGTCATCTCCATCGAACACAGTCAGCTTTCTAGACGTCCTGCCTCAATCCACGTGCAATTATGGGAAATTAATGCACTGAACCATGCACATAAATCCATGACAGTATGAACCTGGGAGAAATGGTGTGCTCCTCCCCCGTGCATTGGTGAAAATGGGTTCTTAAGTAAAAAACTCGACGAATATTCCAACTAAGGTCGTTGGTCAAGTTGGTTGGCATGCAAGTATTAAGGTGTGTGGGTATGGGGGAGGTCTTGGTGTCAAACCCGCGGGCCACCCTTTTAGTGAATTTGTTACAGTCACTTCTAATGTTGTAGGTCAGCCTTCTAAGTTTGGGAAGACTGTCATATATAGTGGGACCTCCGCTAGATATGGCAGGGTCCACTATATTTTTTTTTTTTTTGAAAATTGAGAAACATGCCCTCATTGGGAATTTCAGTGGTGCCACATGATGCCCTCTAATTGGGCAATGTGGAGCCTATCTATTGGCCCCTTTTTTCCAATCACCTACCACATAGTTGTTGATTGTACCTTACACATCAACTGCCATGTCATCTTGTACAAACTGCAACGCCAGTTCCCACGTCACTGTACGGACTGCCATGTCAGCCTGCCATGTCATTGTACGGAATTCCATGTCAAGCTGCCACGTCACTGTATAGACTTCCATTTCACTGTATGGAATACCACGTGGCACAATCTGATTGGTCCATGGATCGGCCCGAAAATGCCAAAAATGGGTGACATGTGGTAGCCTCTGGTGTTGCGACGTCATCATGTTGACGTCAGCATGACATGTGTCATCTTTCCACTCTAGACATGTGTGTTGTACGAATGTTGATTTCATATGTACGGATGTTGACGTCAACAGTACGGATGGTGACTCATCCCCTGCTGACTATGCTAAGTTGACCAAACTTTGACCACAAATATCTTTCAATCCGTAACTCTGTTTGACGAGCCGTTTATGTCGTTGGAAATCTTGCGATGCACTCTTCGCGATCATGCCATTTTATCTAAGTTTTGTGAGCTTTTAATTTTACCCTTTCTTTTCCCATTGAGGCCATTCTGAGTCTCCTGGCACACTTTTGAAACTTTCATGATGTTCCCTAGATCCATCCGAATCAGATAGGGATGTAGTTTACTCTCCTTCTCGGGCCTGAGTCTCTATTTCCTGTGATCAAAAATCTATTTTCCTATTCTTCCTCGAACCCGAGAGCTTAGTCTCTCGTCTCTGCACTCTTCGCAGGTCTTCCTCTACCCACCATGCCTTCCTTCCTTTCCTTCCTTAACCAGATTATGTGTGGCCTGAATTCCCAGTCTGTGGTCAGGTTGGGGAGCCTTACAGATGGGTGTTCTACCCCATCCCCTCATTAACTCTCAAGGAGGTCTTCCCACCTACCATTCTAACTGTAATTCATTCTTGGGTCAGAGGGTTGTTCTGATCCTAAGAAATTAAATCCACCAAAGTACTGGTCTGGTGGAGGTTAACACAACCATTCTTATTCCCCTTCACCATATCTTTGATAGAATTTGTGGTCTCTCTTAGCACACCCCCCTTCTAGCAGTCATGCAACACTTATCCATTTTCTAGTAAATAACATAATTTACATTCATTGACCTTTTATACAAAGGTCTATCAAATCAAACATTCACACATATTGAGTTTTCCATAGTCTCTTGGCAAATATATTTATATTTACAAATTGGGGGAAACAAGGTGTTATAATTCCCTCCCCCTTAAAGTAACATTGTCCTCGATGTTCTATTTGTCAATATACTGTGTATATACATAAGCAAACAAAATTGGATATGCATGTCTCCTGGCATCCTCCATTTCCCACGTAGCCTCATCTGGGTCAATTTGTTTCCATTGCACCTTGACCTATGCAATGGTTTGGTTCCTAAGTGAGGTTTCCTTCCTGTCTAATATGCATTGAGGTTTTGGAAGGAATTCTCCTTCCGACTCCACCTGGATCACATACTAGTCAATTATATGATTAGAATCATGTACATATTTCTTCAATAATGAAACATGGAAAACATTATGTGCCTTTATTGTGGGAGGGAGTGCTATCCTATATGCTACATGTCACACTCTATCTAAGAACTCAAATGGTCCACAATACCGAGGTGCCAGATTGGCAAAAGCTCCCATTCTCAGGGAACTCTTCCTGGGCCTAATTCTAAGATAGACATGGTCTCCTGTCTTGAACTCTCTAGTAGTTCTCTTTTTTTCGGTGTAACTCTTTTATCTATCCTGATAAACTTTTAGATTTTACTTTATCTAAATCACTTTTGGTTCCATTTCTTTCAGCATGTCAGGTCCGATTGTAATTCTATCCACTCGATTACTCTAGTTGATTGGAATCTTTCATTGTTTACCATGGAGAGCTTCAAACAAACTCATCTTTAGTGACTCTTGATAACTATTGTTGTAGGAAAATTCCACCAATGGAAGGTAGTCTTCCCACTTCTTAGGTTGATGCATTACATGCATCCTTAACATGTCTTCTAATATTTTCTTTACTCTTTTTGTCGTTCCATCAGTCTGAGGGTGATAGGCTTTCCTAAAAAACAATTTAGTCTCAAAACCATCCATTAAAGACTTCCAAAATCCTGAAGTAAATTTGTGTCTCTGTCAGATACAATATCCCTAGGAATGCCATGCAGTCTGAATATCTCCTTCATGAAGATGCTAGCAATATCTATTGCCTTTCATGTTGACTTGATAGGAACGAAGTGAGCAGACTTACTCAATTTTTCTACCACTATCATGATGGCATCATTCTGCTTGGACGATTTTGGTAATCTGGTAATGAAATCCATGGAGATGGTTTCCCATTTCCATTATGGAATTGCTAGAGGTTGTAACAACGCCACTAGGTGCCAGTGTTCTACCTTAACTTGTTGGCATTCTAGACAATTAGCTAGATAGTTAGCTATGTCATTTTTCAATCCAGGCCAATAGAATTGTTTCCTAGTGGTCGTGATCATTTTCTCATAACCTAGGTCACCAGTATATGGTCTCTTGTGTAGTTAATCCATTATGAACCAATTCGGTTCGTCACAACTTGGAATATACAATCTTTGTTTGTAGGTCAATAGGCCTTCATCCAACATCTGATTGCCTTCATACTTTAACCCTATGGTATCTTACTTTAGGTATGACATCATGGTCTTGAAGAATGCATATGTTTCTTGTGCATTCCTGACTCTCTCTCTGACATTCGCTTCATAGGTGCTTACCGCTACCAGGTGAATCATTTTAACACTTCTGCTAAGGGCATCAACCACCCTATTTTATTTTCCTTTGATGTGTTTGATTTCAAAATCAAACTCACTAAGGAGATCCATCCACCTAGCTTGTCTAGCATTGAGATTTGTTTGATCGAACAGGTGCCTCAACCAACAATGTTCTATCATAAGTACAAATATCCTACCTAGGAAGTAATGCCTCCACATTTTTAAAGCATGCACTATGGCAGCCAACTCTAGATCATGGGACACATAATTGATTTCATGCTCATTCAATTTTCTAGATTCGTAGAAAATTACAAGCCCTTCTTGCATAAGGACTCCTCCGATTCCTTCCTTACAGAAATTTGTACACATGAGGAATTCAACATCAAGTTCTGCAATCTTCAACATAGGTGCATGGGTTAGAACATATTTCAGTTCCTGAAATCTTTCTTCACATTCTGATGTCCAAGTGAATTTAACCCCATTTTTCTGAAGTGAAGTGATTGGACAACCAATTTTCTTTTATGAACCTCCTATAGTATCCTGCTAAGCCCATAAAAGATATGATATTAGATACATCCTTTTAGGTAGGCCATTCCATGATATATCTTATATTTTCAAGGTCTACTGCCACTCCTTCTTCAGAAATGACATGGCCTAAGTAATGGACTTGCTTCTGGGAAAAGTCACACTTGCTAAACTTAGTGTAGAGATAATGCTCTCTTAGTACTTGTAGCACTAATTTAAGATGGTCTTCATGCTCCTCTATGTTCTTAGATTAGATTAGGATATCATCAATGAAAACCAATACAAATATGTCTAGGAATTTGCTGAGTACATTATTCATCAAGCACATAAAATTTGTGGGGGAATTGGTTAATCCAAATGGCACCACCACAAATTCATAGTGACCATACCTTGTCCTGCAGGTTGTTTTGTGGATGTCTTCATCCTTGATTCAGACTTGATGGTATCGATACCTTAAGTCAATCTTTGAGAAAATGGAAGCACCCCTTAATTGGTTGAACAATTCATCGATTATTGGCAAGGGATACTTGTTCTTTATAGTTGTCTTATTGAGGTTTCTATAGTCTATGCACAGTCAGAGTGTGCCATCTTTATTTTTCACAATCAAGGTTGATGCTCCCCATGGAGACACACTGGGCTGGATGTATCCTGTGTTCATCATATCCTTTAGTTTTAGCTTGAGCTCAATTATCTCTAGTGTACTCATCCTATAGGGCATTCTAGACACTGGTACTGCTCCTGGTGAATGTTCTATCGAGAAGTCAATGACTCTTCTCAAAGGTTGACCTGATACTTCTTCTAGAAACATGTCTCTATACTCTCTTAATATGGGTTGGTCCTCTAGGTTTGGTTTTTCATCCTCAACGAATTCCAACGCCTGTATTACATATAGAGAATATCCCTTTCTGCAATAATTTTTCATTTGAAGGGATGATATTCGTCTCACTGAGACACGCTTTTGAATCCCTTGGAGAGTTATTTTTCTCCCTTCTTCATTTTCACACTCTAAGGTATTATGTTAATAGTACAACTTGGTTTTATAAGGGGATAACCAATCCACACCAATCAACAAGTCATAAGGTCCTAGGGGAAGTATATTAACGGTTTCTTGGGTGGGTAATCCATCCATAATGAATTGGCAAGCTGGTATGACATCTCCTACTTTTCTTTTGGTGCCAGTGGCTAGTTGTACCAACCATCGCTTAACATGTATAAATGGTTGTAGTTTACACTTATCAACAGTCTGAGGGGATACATAACTCAAATTATAACTAGGGTCAATTAAAATAGAAACCAAATGTTTGGAAATCATATCTTCCATATCCACCACTGAATCTTGGTGGTCAGATTGTTTACTATCCACTGACTGCTTGAGTGTTGAAAAAACACTTGTTGTTAACTAAAAGTCTATTAGTTCATGAACAACACACAATTTATATTTCTTAAATACACACAGAGTAGAAATTTTTCATTCTTTTCTTCAGCAAAAGTTTAACTAGATTCTTTAGTAAAGAGGTAAGATAGGGTGTCACCCTTAAACTACTTTAAAATATGGTTTTTACACAACTCGTCCATGAGCCCAAGAAGTCCAAGTGTTGTAACCATGCTCTGATACCAATTTGTAACCCTCCTGACCCCTAAGTATCTTTCCTAGGGATGGGGCATCAAAATTTGTTCTCCTTAACATCTCAAATCCTATGTCTAAGGTCTTCATCCTCTTCTACTTACCCATAGCATTCTAATGACTTCTACCAGGCTCAAATATGAGCTTTGGGTTGCAAGTTATGGATTCCCAAATATCTTTGTGCGTTCTCGCCTCACGTTGCAACCAATTCTTCCGTAGGAACAATCCTCCGGAACCACAGAAACATGATCAATGGTCCTTGTTCCTCACTGAGATCTACAACCCAGTTTCTTCCTTCGAAAATTCAGTCTTCAGTTGAATCCGCATGCACAGTCCAAAAATCCTTTGAAGTGGCTTTCTAATGGAATGGACCTCTGTCTTCCATGCATCCCCTTGCTAATCAATGATGCATGCTTCTCCTTTAAGATCAATTACCCACAACAATTTCGGGCTTCGATGCTTCGGGAAATTCTGAACAACCACCAAGCGAATCCTACAGAGTGTAAACTCTCTGAAGTTCACAATACAACACCATGTGTCCTCAAAGAATTGACAGTTCCGATTCACTTTGGGACTCTAGGATTCGACAGTTCCCGAGTCTTCACACACGCGAATATCCAGAGTGAAATCCTTCTGGAGTATCATATATCCTCACACACGTCCTCGACTACTAATGGTTACGATGAACTACGATGCTTCATCCTTTGGGAGTTCTCAACTCTCACAATGAGCCTTCCTTTGGAGTGACAGATCCCTTGGCACCTGTCCTCTAAGATAAAAAACTCAACTGAATTCTGGGCTCCAGGCCTTCGCGAGATCTTGTTCCATTTTTCTCCGAAGGGGATATCCTCCTAAGTAACAGATCACCTGCGATGCATCCCCAAATGATGGATGGTTGAGATCCTCTCTGTTACTCTAGGCTTCGGGGATTTTCAAAGAACCAAGCTTCAAATCCTCTAGAGTGGCTCTCCTCCAGAGTTAACGATATACTGACACGCATCCCGGTTTGTGGGCGGTTCATATCTTCTCCAGCTCCCTACAACTTCAGGGGTCTTCAACCTTTTACGCATGCTTCCTTCTAGTGTGTTAAACCTCTGGAGTTCAATATCTAGTGCCATGTGTCTCCCGACGACAACGGCTAGGATGGACTCCAACACTTTGGGCCTTCTGGATTCTCTACAATATTATACCCCAATTCCTGTGGAGTTCAAAGTCCTAGACTCCCAGAGTTCTGGTCACTTCACCAAACACTTTTGACAGGTGGGTACATACCATGAGCTAACACGTGGAAGGGCCAGGGGAGACACGTGCCCTCATCAGGGGGTGACACATGTCATGTTCCAGTAGGTATATAGAATATGTGATACACACGAATCCAGGTGACACATGGCACATATATCGTGGGTCCACATCACCCTAGGTGGCATCACTGCACCATGTCACTCTGTAATGACAACCTTCTAACATCTCTCAGATATCATGATCGAGATCCAGACACATAGACCCGTAGATTTACGAGTCTCGTTGCTTCAGGGATTCAATTATTGGGAGTTTTATGATGCAAACTCCTCCTTTCTCTCGAATTTGGTCAGCGTCGAGCTAACCACATCCTAGATATGACAGTTAGGAAGAGTCCTGAAGAATCCTCAAATCGATGGCTCTTGTCACTTTGGGCTTCAGCGTTTGGGAGTTTTGTGATGCAAACTTCTCATTTCTTCCAAAGTTGGTCAACACTGGGATGACTACATCTTAAATAATATGGCTAGGAAAGAACCCAAAGGTTCCCTAGATCTACGATCCACATTACTTCACGAATTTAGGCTTCAGAAGTTTTCGACTTTACAACATCCCCGTTCTCCCGAAGCGGTCAATGCTAGGGTGACTTCATCATAGATTTGACGGCTATGAGAGAACCTGGAGGATCCCCAGATCAACGGTCCTAGTCACTTCACGGCTCCAGCCTTCGGGGATTTTGGCTTCACTACCACTCCATTTTCGTGAAGCGGGACTTCGTCGAAGTACCATGTGTGGGTCCCTTTTACTAAATGATCAGATGGTAGGCGAGGATCCTAATGATATCCCCAAAATCTATGACTCTCCTTCACTTATTAACTTCGACTTTCAGGTAGTTTGATGATATATCATCTCCATCCTTCCAAAGTGAAACTTCGCCAAAGTACCGTACGCAAAACCTTCCACTAGACGATTAGACAGTGGAGATGGGGCCCTAATGGACTCCCGAGATCAATGACTCACAACCTTTCTTGACTCCATAATTTGGGTAATTTTGACTGTTGTGAAGTTTGACATCCCAGGGCTTCGATCTTTTGAAGCTTTGAATCCATCAAGGGCTATCTCCTTTCAAACTTAGCACAGGGTTCCTAGACCCTGGACGTATCAACCCTCTTATGAATCTCGGGCTATAAGCTCTACTCTTAGACGAGATTTGGTTAAGGTCATGAATGTGAGCCTAAAGTCTCTTAGGCTACTGGTTTGAAGGAAGTGCCTTCCTAGTTCACAAAACTTTAAGTTCTAAAACAGGGTGGGGTAATATCGTGGAATTAACGAGACAGTAGTAGTTCCAAAAGGGTTGGTCCGACTCTAGAAATTTGAGGTAACTCCTTGGGAAAAACACCTTCAAGGGTTAAATTGGAGCATATGGAAAATCAAGAAGAAGCATAAGTCCTCAAGGAGATAAATACATACACATCACTTGATCAGTCAATACAGAGGCCAATCTTCAATGTATACATACATGCATTCATTCATTATTCTATTTCAAATCACAAAGCATGAAATGACTTACCAGAACCAAAAGATCTGTTGTGACTACTGAAAGGGGTTCCCGTTTCCACCCAGCCATAGGCTCATTCACTCCTAACGGATTTACCATTGGCCACCCTCAAGCTAGGCCATGATGCTTTGAGATTGAATCTTTTCTTCTAGCTCAACGAAAGTTAGGGACGAAGGTTACTATCCTTCTCCCATATTGGTAATAGAGAGGGATGAAGGTTGCTCTCCTTCTCCCGACTCAGTAATAAATAGGGATGAAGGTTACTCTCCTTCTCCCTACTAAATCATAGATAGGGATGAAGGTTACTCTCCTTCTCCTGACTCAGTCTCTATTTCCTGTGATCATAACTCACTCTATTTTCCAGTTCTTCCTCGAACCCGAGAGATTAGTCTCTCATCTCCTCACTCTTCACAGGTCTTCCTCTTCCCACCATGCCTTCCTTTATTTCCTTCCTCGGAAATATTTCATGTGGCCCGAATTTCGAGTCCATGGTTAGGTCTGGAATCCTTACAAATTGGCGGTCTGCCCCATCCCCTCATTAACTCTCGAGGAGGTCTTCCCACCTACCATCCTAACTGTAATTAATTGATGGGTCTGATGGTTGTTCCGATCCTGAGAAATTAAATCCAGAAAAGTACTGGTTTGGTGGAGGTTAACGCAACCATTCCTGGTCCCCTTTACCATCTCTTTCATAGCATTCATGGTCTCGCTTAGCACACCCCCCTTCCAGCAATCATGCAACACTTATCCATTTTCTAGTAAATAGCAAAATCTACATTCATTGACCTTTTAGTCAAAGGTCTATCAAATCAAACATTCACACATATTGATTTTTCCATATTCTCTTGGCCAATATAGTTATATTTACAAACAAGGGGAAACACGGTGTTACATTTTCTCATCAAAACATTAACTCAGTCTCAAGGTTCCATACCTCTCTTGATTCCACATACAAATACAATGGGGAGGGGAAAAAACTATAAACCACTTGGAATCACTTCCCACAATTCATGTGGGATAAATGATTAATATTATAATATCAATGTTCAATATTGACTCAAAGAAGAAAACAATAGTTGTTGTGTGTGCACTTACAAGAGCCATAACTCGAGTTTCTAAAGGAAACATTAGGCGTGAGATGGATGGTTGGAAAGATGGAAGAGTGAAGAAAATGTTGGTAGAGTTATTTATTCCATATTTATAGTTGAAATGCATGAAAATTTTGAGAAAATAGGAGGCACGATTTTTCTTCAATACTAGCCACACATTTTTCCATAGCCCATAACTTGAGTTTCTGAAGGCCAAATCGAAAAAATAAGAACTCATTGTAAACCTGAAGACTTAAGGAACAATTGGAAATAGTTTATATTACCTAATTGGCACTAATAATTTCTCGTATTTAAATTAATCTAGCTATCAATATCTTGTCTTTTTCACATATAAAATTTTTTATATACTTTCATTATTGTTGCTTTGATATGAATGTGTGAGGAGGTGAAGAGTCTGAATGAAGACATAGATGTTGACAAAATAAAGAGTCTATAAATATGAATGGTTGTAATTGGATGGGACATAGAAGATATTAGGATTCCATAAGAGGAATGGTTTGAAGGGGCAATGATATAAAAATGTTATAAATGCAATTTCACCCTCAATAATGTGGGGGATGGATAACCCTAAATCTGGTCTTGTACAAATCTTTATCAGTATTGAGGATAGGTTTGAAATATTTTATCTCTTACTTGTATCTCATTATGAGGAACTCTTCCTAAAGGATGAATATAAGAAAGATCTAATTCATGGTCTATTCATGCAATTGTTCATGATTGTTGATTGTTCTTTGTAGACGTTAGCAATTTGTCACTTCTGTCAACTGGATTTGTAGGAAGTAATTTTGAATGGATTATGAAATCAGTTGCAAGTAAATATTCAATGTCATATATATTCAAATGGATGTGATAGAATGGTTTCTTATTGTGAAATGTGAACTCTTATTGTTTCCATAAGTATAACTATATACCTGCAAATTATCTTTGTTACTGTTAGAATAGAGTTGCATTTCAATAGTAGAAGAGCACTTTGATTAGGATTTAGTCTAACTTGAATGAACAAGTCTCTCTTCATAGAGAAATATATTTAGTTAGCGACAACTAGGCCCACATACTGGTGGATATTTCCATGCCAAATGAAAGTATGTCTAATTGCGATCTTCCATTAGGAAATCCTCCCTCATGTTGGAATGGGGCATTTTTTCCGCATCAATAGTGAGGTAGAAATGGCTATAACAAGGTTGATGGAATTAATTTTGGCTACAAGAGAAAAGGTTTCATTATAGTCAATGCCTTCAACTTGAGAGAATCCTTTGCGAACTGATCAGGCCTTGTGTCTTTCAACACTTACATCTTATGCATACTTATTTCTATGCACCCATTTACATCTGAAAGGTTTTGTTCTTTTTGAAAGAGGTACAAGATCGCAAGTATCATTCACCATTAAATAAATACTATTCATTCATTTATGTGTCCCAATATTGATGGATTGAATATTCTGCAAATGTGTCTAGATCATGATTTTGTTAAAGTTGATCCCAAAGATAATGGGCTCACTAGAATTGTTAATGTTTCCAATGCTAATCTGTAGGATCACTGACAAGATCACCAACTACTTCTTGAGTTGAACAGACTCATCTAGGAAGTGGTGGTACTAGTGTAGGTTCATGTTCAATGGACACATTTGGAGGAAGGTGAGAAGACAAAGGTGGATTTTCATCCTCACTATCATAATCTGAAGAAGAAACTAGAATAGGAACAAAAGATGGCACAAACATTGAATATGGATCGCAAGCCAAAGATGGACCAAATGTTGAATAGGATCGCAAGCTAAGATATTTTCACCAAATTTAACATATCTTCTAATAATAATTTCATCAGAATGAGGTTTTTTGGGTCTCCTTTTTTATGCCTCCAATCACGACCAACTTTACCTCAAACATATGCACCATTTTCCTATTTTTTTCAAAGACATGTATTTTAGCCATTCTTGTGTATGCAAGAGGTAAGCTATGTTTAAATCATGATTTATGTGATTTATTAATATTTGGAATTAAATTATTGATGTTAAATTCTCTCTAATTATCTCGATTAATCCAAGAAGACCTTATGAAAAAAATCCTCCTCGTTTATTACCTTTCTACGTGCATCCAATACTCAACTCGTCTGGTAGCTATTTTTGTGCTAGTATGGTACCAATGTAATTGACTCTACACGTTCGGTACAAATCCTCCTATTCCATCTTTGTGCGTCCTATACTAGTTCTGCAACTACAGGCTTGGGTGTTCAAATGAATTTGATTTTGATGAGTGAACCAAATTTTTTGGCTAGAGCATCCTTTATTTGTTGAAGACCACAATACACTTCAGCCTCATGCACTTCATGTCATGAGGATGAAGTTGTTTGCATGAAAAACGTTATATCAACCAATTGTAATATTTACACAATCATTTGATGTTATCTCCATGCCTTGGTTGTAACATATGTTTCTCTTTAAAAGAGAGGGGCTTGTAGATGATAGATATATAGAGGCATAATTAAGCACCATTATGTTTTAGACTTGATTCCTGAGAAAACTATTGATTGTACACATGTTACTTAAGTAATGATATGAATTACAGTTTATGGAATATATGTGTGTGACCAAATTCTTTATTCTGTAAGTTTATTTTAAAGCTACCTTGTTGGTACAATAAAGGGCCCACCAACCCAATCAAGGTAAGCTTCCGTGTATTTATCTATGTGAATATAATTCTAGTTTGTGTGTGAATAAAAAAGTTATGTGTTTTGATCGTAGTATCTAATTTTTAAGGGGGGGCAAGAACCTCAAGAAACACCATATCCCCCTAAGAGAGTATGGAGGAAGAAAAATCCTAATATGTTTTTAGACCCTACCACATGTTGATCAATCAACACACCCTAAAAATCCTATGTCATTTTTTACTTTTTGGGTACCACTTGATCTTTGCAATGTCTAAATCTGATCTCCTTTTAAGAAATGTTTTGTATTTTCTTGTTCTCTTGAATCTCATTAGCTATTCAGGTTTTTTTAACTTTATGAAACCCCATGAATTAAAAGGGATTAACACTTAAATAAGGAATCAACAGCCAAAACACTTCACCCGACGCACTCAACATTTGGCGTCGGAAGGAATTAAAAGGTGAAAAAGAATCACTCGAAAAACCTTAGTCATCGAGAACCAATCTTCACCGGTATCGGCAATAGGAAGTTTTTGTCATGACAAGGATCACATCCCGACATCGCTGATAGCCGATCCCCTTTGGCATCGATAAAATGAAAAGGGTGTAAATGTTAAAGAATAAAGAAATGATATCGTTGATAGATGATACCCGACGTGTTTCGACATCAAGAGTTTTTCAAGGAAGCTAATCCAAAGAAAAATACGTGATAGGTTCATCCTCGATTGCCGACCCCATATACCTTTTCAGGACCGTGTTTATTTCAGAATGAACAACGTGAAGAAAATCTCGAGTCCAATTAATATCGGCGAATTAAGTCATCGATCCTCATCATCACGTGTCTTTGCCAGATTGGAGAACCGTACGGTCTAGTTTTACCCCGAGTCAGTTTTGGCTCCCTAGGTCCAAGTCACACCTCCTTGTCATTTTTTCCACATAAACATTATACAATGATATCGAACTGAGTCGAAGATTTTGCAAAGGAATTTGACGAAAACATTCATAGCGCATCCCAGATCCTCATTTCACCCACTAAGAAAGTGACACGATGGGACGTTTTAGTGCTTGATATGATTAGATTCGGAGAATTTAAGGCACTAATTAATTCCAAATACTGCATTAGTTGATGCTTTGTGTGCATATCAAAACGACCATTTCAAATTAATGATAGACCACATCACCCTCCCTGCCTCCGTCATCAACCCAAGATGAATTCAAGTTGCAGAGATTCAATGACAGATTTGTTTGAATTCCACTCATCACCCGAATTAAATGGTTGACATGAAATAATACGTTCTTACCCATTTTAAATTCTCTTGAGCCATTGTAAACAGAGCCATTCTTCATGAAAAGGAGTTTCATAGCATCCAGAGAAGTGAGACGGACAATTCAAAAGCTGTACAGATCCCATGAGTATCAAATAACCAGGTTTGGCAAGCTTTATAGGTATGTACCAGTTTGTGGATTTTCCATCCTTACACTTCATATATATGTATTATCTGGTGTTTCTTTGTACGTAGTCTCTGAAATATTTATTTTGACTGTAGGAAAAATGCCTCCAAGAAATCTGACCACTAGGTGATCTCCAAGGGTGTCAAAGCTAAAAGAACCAGAGGTAGGAGAAGGCTCTACTCCAAGGGGCGCAAAACAATTAGAGTTCACCCTGAGGCTGTAACTAGTCATTGAGATATCTACAAACAAGGTTTTCACCCAACCTCTAGCCTTTGGAGATACAAAGGCCGCATAGGTACCAAGGCAACACTCCCACATTGGGGAGAAATCTTCAAAAATATCATCCGAGAAGAATTCCCGGAATATATCCCTCACAGTGACCCAGATATGAGAAATCTTGATGACTAAGTTTTTCCGAATACGCAACAATCATAACTGCACATGGTAGAAAGAAGAACTTTGGTGTTCCCCTGCATATAAATCCTGAAGTGGCTCATTGACCACACGGACAAAAAAAAATGTTTGAACAGATTGTTCCTTCTGGTGGAGGTCCTGAAATATTACAAACTTTGAGACCCCAAGGAGTGGCTAAATACAAATTTCCTTCTGAAATTATATGAGCACCACGATAGCAGCCGACTAATGGCCTCATGGTGAAGAGAATATAAGAAGTACACCAACCGGGGCACCGGATGGTACCATATAGCCAACTTGAGGGAGTTGTACATCTACCTGATGGATCTAATCTGCCGATTGTATGGGGAAAAGGACAAATCTAGATTTTTCGAGGCATGGATGCCTCTAGCTTACACAGTGGCCATTTCTGGGAGAGGTTTCAACTGGGGAGCCATCATTTCCAAACAACTGAGCATCTGCATACAACAAGATCAAACGCCAAAAGAAGGAGAGACCCCAGCCTTATACATGGATTCATACTTACTGGATGTTATGTGTGCCAGAAACATCTTTTCCGTCATGAGCCTGACCTGGCACATCAGAGAACTCCCGGTCCATGTATATTTCAACATTTTATGGGCGATTAGATACAAAAACTCCTACTCCCTCATCTGCGATGAATTCATCGCATGTATTTACTTTATTATTTTCAAGAAAGAATGCCTGAGGCTATCGGTTGCAGCCAAAAAGATGATATCAAAGATCGACCACTAGTATCTGGACGAGTGTGATACCTACATTAGGGTTTTCGGGGCCACCATAGCACCTCATCTCCTATCAGCGCATTTTCTTGACCGGATAGTAGTGGGAGAGATATGCTACTAGACCATCCTGCAAGGCTACAATGCCACCATGATCAAAGATAAAAACAAATGGGCATTTATACCCTATGGATTCCATGTAGGCTTCTACCTGGTGAAGGACATCGCTCAATCCAAGCAAGAGGGGTTAAGCCAATTAGATTTTAGATTCTATACCAACCGATTCTGCAAGCATGACCCCAAGGATCTGGTCTTGAAAAATGCCTCACAAGTGTCATCCTGCTGGCCATACGCCCATCACAAATTTGAAGATGAAGTCTTCACAGAAAATTCCCAAGATTGGGATGAAGAAGTGGCAAGGATGGAGGACCATAAAATGACTAGGTGCAAAGCCATGAGACTCGATCAACAAGTGATCATACTAGAACAATTGGCTCAAGGGGCCCTCAGGGCCAGAGAGGAAATGATAATGGTTGAAGCAACATAAGTCCCCCTAGCAGCCTTGGTGCAAGCAATAGGTTTCCCTATGACACAAGATGCATGGGAAAGGGGTTTCCTCATGTTAGAATAGGTGCAACTAATAATTGATCAGCTCCAAGATGACCCAGACCTCTCAGGAATGATAGGATCCCATGTCGATAACCCATATGAAATCCATATGGGCCCAAGAGGCCCTGAATTAATAGACACATTGATGAAACTGTCGGGTTAGATGACCCTGAATACACAACGCCACCGGTCGGGTCGCCGATAGGTGTTTCCATTTAGCCAGAGATAGTCAGAACATTAGGGAGATCAAGTGCACCAAAAACCTTAAGCGAATTGATAAACATCTATTATGAGCAAGAGAGCCCGGAGGTATCCCTAGTGACCCCCATACAGATCGAAGAGGAAAAGGAGCCAGAGATGATATCTTTCCTAGCTCCTGACACTCAAAATCAGGGTCTTCCATAAAATTAATAGGAAATCGAGAGTGTCTTAGAGACTAAGCTGCCCAATGCATCGGAGACTCAAGTGGGCAGTCCAAAGGACAGGTCGGGGTCGGGTGAACAAAAGAAAGAGGCTACACAGTAGGAAATCAACATCTCAATGAATGATGATCAAGTAAGCATTGAGCCTACTCCTAATGCCTCAATTTCAATCGATACTCAACTCTCTGATGAGTGAAAAATAGAAGTCGGGCCTTCAGAACATAGGGAGGAAGTTCAAGAACCTAGTCTTGAACAAGTATATACTATCGTGAGTCTAGGGAATACGCTCACCTGGGGAGATCAACAAATCCCTAAACCCATGGACGAAGTAGCTGACATACATTCCATCGCTTAGGACCAGAAAAGGAAAGCTATCGTCCAAATAACCACCAAGAAGAGGAGGATAACTTTAGATCGCTCCATCCTCATCACCATGGAGGAAAACCTGATTTACACAAAGCATGCTAAGACATTCAAACTTATCGGTGTAGGGATGGAAATCACATATCCCAGCCTGGACAAAGCTAAAAGAGATGAAAAGGAACTGCCCGTTGCTCTGAAGGAATTGGAAAATTTGTGCCACTTGATGAAATACTACTAGGACACCACAGAGGGAACGGTGTTCCAAACGAGTGAATTCCATGAGGCCTACAACAAATTTATAGATGAGCGACACCTATTCACTACAAGGATAGGTGAGTTTTATGAAGACACCCTCATGGCACTTTCGTCGTGTAAAGATATGGAGAGGTGGTATGAGAAAGCACAAAAATCCATGGAAAGGGTTGACTATATCAGTGCATTCCAACAGGGATGAGATAGAGAAGAGCATGACATTCGGGTGTTAAAATAAAGCAACGTTGATTGAATAAACAAATCGGTCGATTATTGGGAAAAAATGGCTCGGGAACCTCATCAGGAAATCCAAGAAAAGTGGGTCGAGTGCGAGAAAAGCTAGAACAAGATCAACCAGGTAATGAAAGACATCGACCTCCCTGAGTTTGGCACACCCGATGACTTTTTCGACTTGTGAAACATAGTCAAGACTGACACCAAACAAGACTCATCATGGGCCAAATAAATATCAAAGGTGACAGATATGGTGCCAGGCCAAGTGCGACAATTCATGGAGCACCCAATCAAAGCTCAGACAATGCTACAATAGTTAAGTGCCAAAATAGTCAAATATAGAGCACATGTAGTAGAGATCAAGGAGATCCTTTCGGCGCAATGGATCAGCACAGGTTTTTGTATGCTAACACGTGCGAGGATATTTTTTCCAGTGGTCGGAGTATGAGAAGAGTCATCCGCTCGAATGAAACCATTAGATGACTTTTGGAGACTGAAAGAAGAAAGTGCCATGTGGTGAGTTTTTTTTTACTTAGCTACACTTTAATTGCTATTTTTAGTTAATTTTATGTTATAATCAAGAGCATCGACCGATTAGTTAAAGCTTGATGGTTGTTGCAAAGACCCTCATTTTTTGTTTTGTTAAGAACTATTTTGGAGCTGCCTTTAATTGAGAAGTCCTTTCTGGGAACAGAGACAAGTTTGTGTTTTTTTATCAAACATGTGTATGATTGGATGTGGAGAAGAATTATATATTATTTCGTCTCATGAATGGATGTTGTAATGAGTAAGAGCTACTAAATATGTTGATATGTTATCTCATTCAATGTTTTACAGTTCTTATCTTTAATAATGAAAATAAATCGTTGTGTTATTCTGTGATTGATGATTAGAATTGAGTGAATTATTTTACTTTCCATTGTTTATCCCATGCATGTTTTCTTCTGATCAATTGTATCTCATCCAGTAATTGGAATACCCGCACAGTTAACGTATTAGTACTAGGCATGTGGTAGACGATCATTGTCTGCATGCTAGAGTGAAAAGGTTATCCCAAGCTCAACCTCTTCTCCAGTAGTTAAGTTTGTTCCCACTTTGTCACTTAGTTGGTTTATACCAAATTCATCTTATATCATTTCGACATAAGAGAAAACACAAAAAGAGAACGTTTGAACTGAAGGAGAAAGCCTTCACAATAAAATGTAAATCCCATCAATTAGTTTGTCTGGATCGCAAGATCTGGAGAAACATTCCACTATTAAACACTACATAGTCTAATTGGGCCTCGGTGGTGGGTTTGGTTCTTGTTTTTGAGTTAAATGGATTTAGGTCCCCTCAACAGAATTGGCGCGAGAAGGAGGACCTGAACAATGAATGGTTGTCACTATTTTTTACAAAATCTCTCACACAGCCTGTAGATTCAAAACAATCGACATGCATGGCTAGTCATTCCCAAGACATCCCACACACACTGAGTACTCCTAAAACACATAACTCACCCCGACCTAAGGAATAATGCATGTTCCCTGATATACCTTACACTCTTCCTCACGATGAATTGAATCAATTCAGAAGAATCACAAGAGCATACACCCGATAGATCGGTGCGCTGCCCTTAGCTCCATTAATTCCTCGAATTAAAAAAATAACTAAACTAGTGGTCAAATCCGTGGACCAGGTTTTCATGCACACGGTAGAAGAACTAATAAATTTCTCCCTCACTGAAATCAAGCATCCTCTTAATCTAATCCCTGAAACATCAGTCAATAACTACTCTGAGCCCGATGAATTTTTTGAAGAAGAAGGTTTTAACTCAAAATGATATGAATACATGGAAGATAACAATCACCATGATGAAGAAAGGGGAAAACCAACTCATAATAATCAACCTTGGTTAGCCAGAGATGCTCTGTCCATCCTCGGATGGGTACATAACCTTCCCCGACACCCAGAGAAGCTACTTCCTAAATTTGACCCTGAAACCTCAGGATTTCCTGATGACCATATCAAGAAATTTATACTAGCTATTAGACTTATGAATTTCCAACATGAAGACATAGTTTGCAAGATATTCCCCTACACTTTCGAGAATTCAACCTCCACGTCATATTTTAACTTACCCATAGGATCCATAATAAGTTGGATGAAGTTTCAAAAGGACTTTCTAGATAAATTTGTAGAAGAAACTACTACAAGAGCGTTTATGGATGAGTTGTTCTCTGCCACCATGAGTTCAAAGGAAAGGTTCAAAGACTTTAATAAAATATTTACCACCATCTTAAACAAATTCTAGCCCGAGGCTAAGCCTACCAAGGAATTGCAAATCGAAGAATATGCTAATGCTCTCCCAACTTCTATTTCCATGTTGTAAAAAGGGCTTCCAAACTAACCTTAGCTGAGAATTTTGAAGAAGCCAAAACGATAGAGTTCCAAATGAAGGGATGTAAATAAGGCCAGGTCTCATTATTTAAGAAAGAAGTTCAACCTCCTCCGATGAGAGAACTCCTTTTGACTAGACCCCCAGGGAAACAAACAGAACAAGCTCCTGAAAAGGGAAGTGGGGACATAGAGGACCTAAAACGCATGGTCAAGAAGTTGCCAAACGAAATCACAGACATGAAGAGAAGTTCAGGGGAGGGAAACCAAGGCCAAAGGCCCTATAAACCTTTTTTCAAAAGGAATCCACCGTTCAAAGAAATTGAACCTCCCCCAGCCAACTTAAACATCGATCTGGAAAATGTAGCATCCAAATCTTTCTGTACCTACCATCAAGAGAATCAATCTGAAAGAGACTTCCCTCAATGAGTGCATGCCATGAATTTGATGTTCAATTGGTTTTTATATGAGGTCTCCCTGACTGAACAATCAAGCGGCTCAGTTATGAATATTGTCGATCAGGAAAAAAATTCTCCGCCAGAAGAAACTGCCATGTTGATATGGGACCCTGACCTACCTATGCCTTTCAATGACCTATTTGAGGTTCAAGAACCACCCGCAAAAGTCTTTGTTGTGAAAACACGAAGTAGAGGTCAACATGTCTCAAACGACCTTACTACGACCCCAATCTCGGGAGGAAAACCAACTCTCGATCACCCGAAAGCATATTTTTTTCCTCGAAGAAACCCTATAAACATCCATACACGAGAATCACCCAAGTTAGATTACAACATAGTATAATATTTGAAGAAGTTGAAGGATAATATATCAGTTATGGACATATGTAGAATTCCTCAACAAAAAGACTTTCTGCTACAAGCATTGAAATCAGTAGAAAATCCTACAACAAGCACTGAACAAGGAAGAAATCTAAGTCCCATAGATCTAGGGAATAAACCAAATGTGACTGTTTGTTCTGAATTTCCTTTTAACGTTTGAAGTCTTCAACAAAAACCTCCATAACTGTTTGGTGGACTCAGGAGCATCTTTTAATGTTATGTCATTGTCTATTTGAAAAAAATTAAACGCACTACCTCTCAAGAGTGATAAACATGTCATATAGCTTGACATAACTCACGTGAAGGTCATGGGAGAACCCAAAGATGTAATGATCAGAATAGTGACACACCCTAAATTTGTGCAAGTAATTGACATCATTGTAGTAGATATCCCAAAAGCTTATGGATTTTTATTAGGTCGATATTGGTCTGATAAGTTAAATGGATATTTTAGTACAGAATGGGCTCACCTATGGCTTCCATTAAAGGGACACACAAATATGATCAGGATTGATAGGGAAAGATACCTAAAACACACTATAACCAACTTAGAAACCCTTAATGAACCCTCGTTGGCAGATTTTCCCGTGCTAGGAAATTATTCTTGTGACTCTAATTTTGGGAATTTCTCCCCCCTCTCATCTGATGTCCCTCTTAGTCAAAACTCTGAAATGATTTTTCAAGAGAAATTGCCAACGACGGCAGAGGAAACCCTTTTCTGCCAAGAAGTTGCGTTAGAAATAACGGAACAAACAAGAGAAAAAGAGGAAGGTGACAAGAAAGAGGAAGCTCATAGGTTCTGCCCACAAGTTTGGACCTTATACTTTGATGGCTATAATTCACAAGAAGGGTTTGGGGCAGGGTGTATCCTCATTAATCCAAAAGTTAAAAAAAAATTCATGCCTTGTAGATTATATTTCGAATGCACAAACAATACCGCTAAGTATGAATATCTAGTATAAGGGCTAAAGAAAGCCATGGACTTGAACGTTAAAGAAGTGAAGGTTTTTGGAGATTCTAAAATCATTGTTAGACAGGTAAGGAATACTATACATTGCAATTCTCCACACCTAAATAGTTACCAACAGGAAGTTCATAGGCTAATAGAGCATTTTGAAGCTTTCAACATTACAATGATTCCAAGAGAAAAGCACATTCCTGATGATTTTCTATCCACCACTACTTCAAGGCTATGACCTCTATAAAATTATAAAGCCTGCCAGTTCACTGTAGAATTTCTCTACAAACCATCGGTGCCCAACAATATTTCTAGTTGGAAGGGCTTTGAAGGAGATGAACAGATTATAAACTTTCTGGCCAATCGATATAACTTTAAGGACTTGGCTATTGACGATGAAATATTTGAGGAACAATCATCGGGGACGATCCTCAGACAGATCAACTGAATGAAAAATCGAAGTCTCACATGATACCGAATGGAATAGCCAATTTAGAAAACCTTTTTGACCTAAGGGAAAGGTTTAAAGGGTCAAAAAACGCGAAGACCGATAGTTCCTGTCTCATGCATGAAACTATAAATATCCGAACCCTGGAAAACCCAAAAAGAGTAAACCTCGTCAAGACAATATCTAAAGAGGAAAGGAAATCTTATCTCAAAATTTTCAAAAAATATCAAGATGTTTTTTCTTGGTCCTACCCTGATCTGAAAAACTATGATACCCGTATCCTTCAACACACTATCCCATTAAAACCTGAAGTGAAGCCCTTCCAACAAAAGCTCTAGAAGCACCACCCATCCCTAGAGCCCCTCATGTGTCAGGAATTAAAAAAACGGTTAGATGCCAAAATTATCTTCCAGGTTAGAGACTCTGCATGGGTAGCAAATTTGGTTCCTGTAAGAAAAATGTCTGGGGAGATCCGCCTATGCATAGATTTTAGAAACTTCAATAGATCTTCAGAAAAGGACAACTACCTAGTATCACCTATGGAGCAACTCTTATAGACTGTGTCTAGCTCTGATATTTTCTCCTTGCTAGACAGTTTCTCAGGTTACAACTAGGTTTTAATTTCAGAAGAAGACCGCTTGAAAAATACCTTCTGAACCAAGTGGGGAACCTTCTCTTACAAACGCATGCCCTTTGGGTTAATCAATGCATGAGAAACCTTCTAGAGGGCCATGGACATAGAATTTATGGGATTAATCAATAAGTATGTAGTAGTCTACTTGGACGACGTGACTGTGTATTCAAAGAATAGATAAGATCACATCCAACATTTAACCCAGATTTTCAAAAGGTGTAGGAAATACGATATATCCTTAAACCCTAAGAAAGCCATTTTTGGTGTCGAGGAAGGTAAGTTGTTAGGCCAAATTATATATCAATCAGGCATTCACATAGATCAAGAAAGGATTAAGGCCATAGCTCAGCTTCCATTACCTCACAACAAAAATCCTATGCAATCGTTCTTTGGGAAAATCAATTTTGTGAGGAAATTCACTCCTGATTTCGCGAAAACCATCAAACCCGTACAAAAAATGATTCATAAAGATGCTTAATTTAAGTGGGATGATGAACAAAAGAAGTCTTTCAACAATATTAAGACTGCGATATCTCAAGCCCTGGTGCTGCGCAGTCCCGATTTCAACAAAGATTTCTTCCTCTATGCTTTCATCTCTGACCAATCGTTAGCCACAATATTAACTCTGAAGGATGATGAAAACAATGAGGCCTCAGTGTCATTCATGAGCACTAATCTCCAGGGGGGTGAACTAAGTTACCCTGCTATAGATAAGCAAGCCTATGCAGTATACAAGGAAGTAAAACATTTTAGATATTACATCCTCAAGAACCATATAGAAGTCATCATGCCTTACCCTACAGTCTGATCCCTATTTACTCAATAGGATATGGGGGAAATATGAGGAAACTGGATGGAAGTAGTCCAAGAATTTGATATAGATATAAAACCTACTAAACTAGTTTAAGGACAAGGGTTATGCAAACTGGCAGTCGAAGCTTATGACCAAGTAAATGGAGACCCCAGATGGGAGAATGAAATGGCATTATGTTTTGATAAATATTGATACATTTACCTAGGTGTTGATGGGAAAAATCGATCGTCCGTCAACTGAGAGAGTGGAACCAGTCCGAGGTTGTCTAATAACCCAAGCCATTTGGGATGAACCACCCTGACGGGTTTAGCGGCTCTGTTAGCTGATCTAAGGTCCTAAGAAAACAAAAAAAAGAAAACTAATCTACAATAACTAATCTAACTAAAAATAAATAAAACAAACTAATAAACTAATCTAACTAAAACTAACTATTAAACGAACTAAACTAAAACTAATTATTAAAACAAACTAAACTAATCTAACTATTCTATATATACAATCTACTAACTAATACTAAACTAACTCTCACTAATTAACTATCTACCTACTAACTGAAATATAACTTATTCACAAAATGTACAATATCCACAATTTACAGATTTGAAAAAACTCAGTGATATTCTGCCCTAAGACAGAGAAAGATGTTTTTGTTGATTTTATAATTTTATGAACAGAAATAAAACATAAATCTCACTAAACTAAATCACTAATCTAAACTACAAATATATCTAACTAAAATACTAATAGTATACTAACAAAATTAATGAAAATAAATTACAAACTGACCTAGAGAATTGCTCCAGATTTGTCCTGTGTATGATGACTGTTTTAGTAGATCAGAGGGAGGAAACCCGCATCGAATTATCTAGGAGCTTCTCATAAATGATAGCTGCAGTGCTCTTCAGGTGTGTTTACAGGACAAACAAGACATAAAAATCACAACAATCATATGATTTATAAATCTCCACAATTAGATAAATCCGTATGCGAAGACTTATACTAAATAATTCAATTGATGAAGAAGAGAAATCTGTCATTCATAACTGAACCAAGTAATTGCTGTGTTTTTAAATGTTGAAAGAAATTAGACATGGATCATATTAATTAAATCACATCATTTTGCAAAAGACAATGATAGCTAAAGTAGTCACTAATCAAATGCAAATTGATAAGCATAAACTTGAAACAAAAGATTAATATTATGAAAAGCAAAAGCTGTAGCAGAACATCAACTTTTGTCTCAGTTTGTATTAGAAATCCATAGCCTGGTTCTCCCACAAGTGAGGATGATCCTTATTACAAAAATAATAAGTATTTATAAGTTTTCCACAGGGTAAAACCTCCTTGTGGAAGTTATCAAATCTGTTTACATAAATCTGGGAAGATATCCCAATCTTAACTAAACTAGGATACTACAATAAAACTAAACACACAAATATCCCCTAGCCTGCCCAATTTGTCTCATGCAATTCGAATTTACCTGAAAAGGACCAAAAATGAACAAGTTAGAAGGATTCTTTATTAATAAAATGATAAAAATCTAATCCTATAGACTAGCTACAGAATCTTGCAATTCTGTAGCTGGTCTAAATAAGACACAAAATCAGCATTAAAATCGATTGAAAATATTTTTAAAAATCAAATTCAATTAACATCCAATAGCTATTTGATAACGAAGCATTCAATTTGAAAATGTTATACCATTCGAAATCAAACAGGATCAAAATCAATCAACCGAATATAGAGATAGGTGTACTCTGTTTCGTTTGTTGCCAAGAGTCGGGTAGACAGAATCATAATCAAATAGTTTTAAAATCGTTTCATATCCAATTCGAAACTGATATAATCAAAACAAATCGCAGGCAATCGTTGTGCTTCCTCAACAACAGGAGATACGATCGAATCCAAACGAGATCACTTTTCAAATCGTTATAAATGTATTGTCATACGATCTAGGCCGTGAGAGAGTTAAACCATAACTGACTCATAACTGTCTACAAACGAAATCGTAACAGGATCAATCAATTAATAACAGAGTTCGTAATAGATATCCGATCGTTTGGATTAGCCAAATGGGCCGACAAGATCGATTTACCTTGATCAAAATCATTTCTTTTAAACGAATTATAACTGGATTCGATAGTGATAACAAAGTCAATCAATTCGTTTTGCAAATTGAAATCAAACAGAGTAGCTTTTACGATGCGAATCCAGCTCATGAAAATGATCAAACTGACTGAAAATAAACAACAATCCAATCAAGCGGATCAAACAGCAAGGATTTAACATAGTCATAGCTAATAAAAAATCTTCCATAATTCGGGGGTGGATATTATTTGCACAGACTTTTAAATGAAAGCATTGTTTTCATGAAAACAGAGTCATTATTCCCAAATTGGAAATGATACGAGTTATATTTCAGCTATAACACAACATATGTAACAACCAAACTCATGAAATCATTTGACGATCACCGCATACTAACCATAACGAAATCAAATCATGATCGTATGCTAAATCTAGCATGAAAAATTTTCTGTTTAAAGTAGATACAAAACAAATTCAATTTAAAGAAAACTATCAGTTTCGTTGACTCAATCGGATGAACGACCAAATCAAATCCAAACGAACACCATTCAAATCCAATAAAAAAAATCTATCTATAGCTAAACTGGGAATGATCAAATCGCGTGTTCAAAACGAAATTCCTTTTATTTTTAGCAAAGCAAAAATATACAGGATGAACATATTATGACAGAGTCATTTCAAAATGTAAACAAAGTTGTTAGAAGACCAAATTCGCATCATTATATTAAGCCTGATCATTCACACAACTAGAACAATTTCGAAAATCATACCTGTATGACGAGCAAATGGCTTGATCACAACAATTTGGAGTTGATAACGGCTATGGCCGATTCAACATTTTTGAAAAGGATGGAGCCTGTTGTCTTCTGCTTCTTATCAGTTGCTTGGAGTTGGTCTCTTTGGTTGGTCAACACTGCAACTTGACTTTCCAGCGATTGGATTTTAGATTGGAGTAGGGGAACATCAATGTAGTATCGTTCCAACCATAAATCGAATTGTTCACAAGACAACTGTGTGGGTTTTGAAAGAGCAGGAGAGGGTTTGGACATATGGCTGAGGGTTTCGTTAGGCAAAATAATCCCTGGGTAACCGGGATCGTTCCTTACGAAGGGGGGAAGATTCGTCACAAAATCATAAGGTGGTTTGGGGAATAAACCCTGCGAGTAAGGGTACTCTTTGGCTAGAAAACGTTCTATGTCAGAATCTGAATCCTCACTAAGGACGGTAGGCTTTGACTCAGCAGAGGGTTTAAGTTTGTTCCTAGCCATTCTCGAAATAAGCCGAGCATTCTTTTTACCCTTGGCATTAGTTGTAGGGTTTGCCTTAGCCTTTTTTCTCATAGGTTTCTTTATAGCCTCGGCCTTCTCAGTTCCAACGTCTGGTAATTCAATAGCAGGGTCGATCGAAGGCTTAGGAGAGGGCAATAGGATATGGAAGGGTACGGGTGGCTGAACATTGGTTTCAGTAATCACAGGCTTGTCAACGTGGACAAGGTCTGTATCATCAAAACCATTTCGAGCAACGAAATCTCTCCAACTATCGTCGTGTAAACTCAAATGATAAACAATGATAAGTTTAATGAGTCCATGGTGGAACAGGCTACTGTCAGCCTTCTTCCTTTTAAACCTTTTTGACATTTTATACAGGCTACGCTGAAAGTAAAAGGGCATATTCAACGGGAATCCCATAAAACTCATTAGAAAACGCAGGTGGTAGAGAAACACAAGTCCATATTGACCTTCACAGGTCACGAATTGTTTGAATACCATCAAAGTATCGTGCCATCATGGTTTAAGTGCAAAGATGAGCATACCTCTGTCACAGGAAGTGACTTTGCGCGAGACGAATAGTAGTGTCCATGGCACCTCTTCGACCTTAGAATTTTTGAACCAACGTTGTCCTGAGGAGGGTAACCCTGTAGCAGAACTAATAAACTTCTCATCAATTTCCAACTGTATGTCACCCACCTTGGCTCTACATCCATCAAAAGTCAAAGCGAGCTACTGTGCAACATAGAGATTAAAACCCTCGAATCGTTGTATGAAGGTGAGCCAGCCGTTTTCCTCCAAGTCTTTGTGGGCATTGTCAAACATTAACAAGGCTTGGTTTCTGTTTGGCTCGATTCGCACGACTGGTGCCATGGAGCCGAGCACACGGTGAGCCCAGGTTTTGGATCATAGCACACACAGGAGCAAAATGCACGAAGGGTTACTCGGGCTAACAAAGGTGAACGGGGATAAGGGCTAGGCATAAATGCCATTGTGCGAAGGTGGTGGAGCTTATCTCTACCATGCAAAATAGTTATTGCCAAAGTACAACCGCCAGCTTATAGCTATTCTACTCATTATAGCATAGTTCAATAGTCTTGTCACTAAGCCGACCAATGAATCCAATGGTAAGTGTATACACCAACGTGCGTAATCAACGTTGTGCCATAGTTTTAAACCATCAACATTCAATTTAAAACCAATACCAAATATTTTACCATGCGCCAATGTATTGTAACAGCTCATATCAATAGTTTAACGAATGTGCCAATGGGTGTTCATATAATCAACATACCAATAGTTATGAAAACATAAACATAGGCATTGTATTGAAAATATATATATGAAAGATTTAACCATAACACCTATGTATTTTCATAAAACCAATGGTCAAGTAGTTCAAATAAAATGAAAATCCAAATGCCAACGCATACAAACTCAATGAAACCAAGTCACACAATTAATCAAAGCATGAGTACCGATCAAAAGATCTTGCCAATTGGATAATGATAAGTGAAATGTAAGCACAATAGACATATTGACAAGAAGGATCATGACAATTCAAATAATGATTTTAATGCGACTTCACAAGACTAATTTTTCATGCTTACAGTCGTGAAAACAAAGCGAAGGCAAATGTGCAAATGTCACAATAATAAAAGTGTCGTTTATTTGAATAATCGCGACAAAAATTTGATGTTTGCAAAACATTGGTGTAGGCATCTTATAAGACAAAGGAAAAATGTGAATTGGCTGCCAACACTAGGGCAAGAGTCTTGGTATGATAAATTGACTTATCTCTTGCATCATAAGATGTGCTCAAAAAACCTAAAAGCTAGGGAAAGGAGAGCCCTCAGATTAAAATCCGCACAATATCGCCTCATAAATTCAATACTCTTCCGTGTTAATTATGATGGGGTACTTTTAATATGTCTCGAACGTGAAAATGCAGACAAAGTTCTGAAGGAGCTCCATGATGGCCCTGCCAGTGGACATTTTGCAAGAAACACCACTGCTCATAAGATACTGAGAGTTGGCTATTACTAGCCCACGTTGTTCAAATACGCTCACACATACACTAGAAACTATAAAACTTGTCAAATAAGTGTTGGGAGGGAGAAGAAAGCAACTGTCCCACTCCAATTGGTGGTTGTTTCTAGGCCCTTTGAGAAATGGGGGTTAGATATCATAGGAGAAATTACACCAAGTTCTTCAAAACAACATAGGTACATACTTACTTCCACTGATTATTTCACGAAATGGGTAGAGGCCATCCTTTTGACTCATGTAAACGAGAAGGTGGTAATCAAATTCACAGAAAAACAACTAATCACAAGGTTTGGTGTCCCTTTCGTCCTTGTTTTTGATAATGCAACTTAATTTTATTCCACCTTATTTACAGAGTTTGCTCTAGACAAAGGAATCATAATTAGATACTCTACAAATTATTATCCACATGGAAACGAAGTGGCATAATCAACTAATAAGAACCTAGTGATGATATTGAAGAAAATGGTTACAGACAACCAGAATAATTAGCATAATTCACTTCATAATGATTTAGGGGCCGATAGAGTCACACCCAAGGAATATATAGGGAATTCCCCATACTTTCTGGTATACGGGTAGGAATCCATTCTCCTAAATGGGCTTTATCTTTCATCTCTTCAACGTTCTCAGGATTCCATAGGGCAACCCTCGTCAGTCATACAACAAAGAGTCGACACCTTGCTCATGCTAGAAGAAGAAAGGGAGAAAGGTAAATCAAATTCCATAGCTCACCAATAAATATTTAAAAGGTGGTTTGATAAGCATATGGCTAAAGAGAAGAATTTTGAGGTAGGAGACTTAGTCCTAAAATGGGACAGAGCAAATGAGCATAAAGGAAAACATTCTAAGTTTCAGAATCTATGGCTCGGACCTTTCCAAGTTGTTGAGAAGATTGGGTTAGTCTCCTATTGACTGCAGAATCTAAGGGGGGAACCTGATGCCCTCTCGGTGAATGACAAAGCCCCAAAATGTTAAGAACCTGAATAGATCTACAAATATAATCACCACAAATACTAAATACACAATAGATCTATAGAGCAAGATATACAAAACCACACTTTATTATTACCAAACCCTTGAGGTAGGGAAACACCATACAATGGATCCTCTCATGTTCACTTGCATATTCAAGGGGGCATCCTCCTAATGAGCTTTAGCTCCAAATACAATAATTCTCTTCATATCCCATTACATTGCTTGAACCCCTTTATATAGTGCTACCATCACCTAAGAACATTCTAGAGGAGGAATCTTCTAGAAGTAGAAGCTTCTAAGAAGTCCTCTTACATTTATTATATCTAACTACCCATTTATTATATCTAACTATCATAGTGGGTATTATTTAATAATATAGTGGACCTATTTCACCTTACATTGAATGGCCTCCACTATTATCACTATGGGCCCTTTGGGCCCCCCCACTACCTCTCTAGCTACCTTACATTCCATCCCCCTTATGAAAGCGTTGTCCTCAACACTTGATGTACAACCATATACTAGGGTCCCATGGATAAGTGTGCACCATAGTGCTGAAGTAGACTAGAGAACCAGGGTCCCATTGAGAAATGGTAGCCACCATGCAGAAGTAGTCCAATCGCCATTGTAAACCAGTGTCCCATGTCCAATTTCTCATGTGAATCCCACATGGAAGATATTGACACCCAATAACAAATTGAAAATGATGCTCCCAATACTGACACCTATCATGTGGATCCAAATAATAATATCCATCCACATAGTGGGATATGATCAAAGATGAATCTTGAAGGAACAATAACATTGTAGAATATGCATGTGGGATGCTGGTAACTAGCTCCTGATGTGAGACATTGATGTTCTCTACAGAAGGTGGAGTAGAGTCATCAAATAAAATATGAAAGTGGTTGTCATCCCAGAAATGACAACTATTCATATACCAATCATCACAATCGGCCTAAAAATCATACCAAGCATATATTTATTGATTATATTCATCTCTGATGTATTCCATAAGAAATCTCTCATGCATGATATCCAATGAATCTTGAATACTACATAAACTATCATTGAGGCCATCTGCAATGTCATGCAATCTAGCATCTGATGTGTCATACAATTGAGATTTGAATGCTTCAAGAATTTATTTTAGGGTTCGAGAGGAAATAGACATCTGAACACCCTATTAACTCTTTTGTCCCACATACATCACGAAAAAACCCAAAAAATAGAACAATAACTTACTGCTGAAAATTGCAGCGTTTTCCGGAAAAACCCTGAAAAACTATTGAATTTAAAATGCTCATAACTTCACTTCCTGGACTCCGTTTCGGCTAATTTTTTTTTTGAAATTGGGTGAAATTGTGAGAGGAAATCAGATCTGTAATTGGTTATGGAAAATTCATCGTCTATATTCTAAAAAAAAAAAAAAAATTGTGCCGCCATCCGCGAAAAAACCCCTGAAAAATGATAGATTTTAAAACTTCAATATATTGACTTCCCGGACTCTATTTCAGACGATTTATTTTTTCAACTTGGGTTTGTTTATGAGAGGAACTCATATCTACAACCAGTTTCAGCAAATGTTTCACATAAATATATCAAAAATTTCTGGAATGTCGCGGCCCTCTTTTTTCTTCTCCGAAAAACAATCTACAAAAGTAAAAAATATTTGCCCACAATGTCTGCCAAGGAAAGTGCTCTAATACCACTTTTTAACTACCTATACCATATCTGAAAATATACTTCAATAATACCAAGAATAAACCATAAACCATTCACCATAACATGAACACAAGAAATAGAAAAAACCCTTGAGGTAGGGTAACACCATACAATGGATCCTATTATGGAAGGGATAATCTCCTGTTCACTTGCCTCTTCAAGGGGGCATCCTCCTAATGAGCTTCAACTCCAAATATAATACTTATCTTCATATCCCATTACATTGCTTGAACCCCTTTATACAGTGCTACCATCACCTAAGAACATTCTAGAGGAGGAATCTTCTAGAAGTAGAACCTTTTAAGAAGTCCTCTTACATTTATTATATCTAACTACTATAGTGGGCTTTATTTAATAATATAGTGGACCTAGAC
>JZKD02S1781788.1:502612-521264 GCA_000966675.3 Picea glauca | reverse complement strand
CTTGGTTCTCTCTTTATCCTTATTTTCTCCATGAGACCACTTGTCTAACAATATTTTTTCAAATTCTCCATTGGAGAGTGTCATCATCTCCTTATAATCAAACGATTTCCACCAACTGGCAGCATCACCTTGCAATTTGAGATCTACCCAATGGGGCCAATTATCTTCTCATATTGACATTCTTTCTTTAATGAATGCTTCAATACTAGGGCCATCACATTTCCTTGTAAAATACATCTTACTATGAAAAACCCCAAAAAATAGAACAATGAGTTACGGTAGAAAATCGAGGTTTTTTCCGGAAAAACCCTGAAAAACTGTTGAATTTAAAATGATCATAACTTTACTTCCCAAACTCCGTTTCGGCTGATTTTGTTTTTAAAATTGGGTATTTTTCCAAGAGGAATTCAAATACCCAATTTTTGTTTCCAAATTCATCTCGTAAAGCTTCATATATGAACCTGAAGTGCGTCGCCCTCTTTTTCTTCCCTAGAAAATATTTTGCAAAAAGAGAAAACAAATCTTCCCTTCTTTGGCCAAGGAAAGTGCTCTAATACCAATTGTTAAGAACGTAAATAGCTCTACAAATATAATCACCACAAATACTGAATACACAATAGATCCATAGAGTAAGATATAAGAAACCACACTTTATTATTACCAAACCTTTGAGGTAGGGAAACACCATACAATGGATCCTCTCTTGTTCACTTGCCTCTTCGAGGGGGCATCCTCCTAATGAGCTTCAACTCCAAATACAATACTTCTCCTTATATCTCATTACAATTCTTGAACCCCTTTATATAGTGCTACCATTACCTGAGAACATTCTAGAGGAGGAATCTTCTAGAAGTAGAACCTTTTAAGAAGTCCTCTTACATTTATTATATCTAACTACCATAGTGGGCCTTATTTAATAATATAGTGGAGCTAGTCCACCTTACATTGAATGGCCTCCACTATTATCACTATGGGCCCTCTGGGCCCCCCCACTACCTCTCTAGCTACCTTACAAAAAACAATATTTCCATTAAAAAAAACAAATGTTTTTGTGTGTTTATATTTTTACGATATTTAGTTTAGACACGTCGATTGCGAAATGCATTTTTTGTTTTGTCTTTTGTGATTTTTCTTCTGAGTTTTTGAATATTGTGTTTATAAAGACAATGGTTGACCTCAAATCATGCGACATGGTGAACTTTGTTCCTAACTCATCGCTCACATACAACACAAGGAACGTTGAGGAACCTGCGGTTGTTTCAAGGGATTCTCTATCTAACCTGCGCAGATGAAAAACTTTGGAAAAATTCAGAAGTGTCTGCCTAGTGGTCCGGTGAAAACCTTAGGGTAAGCACGGTAAGCTAGAAAGGACTAAATGTACCTCAGAGACAAAGCTAGAAAAATTTCACCTTAACCATCTCATTCTTGCAAATAACATACGTCCTCCTCTCCCACTCATTGAGGGCATTCTGCCGAAAAATAAAATCAACTATATCCAATGAGTGCATAGTCATAGAGGGTATGCAGATGTCTCTGGCGGGGCTATGGAAACTCACTGGCGGCAAAGCAAGGTATGTGATGTCGAGGTGACTCCACCGGGGCTCTGGATGCTCACTGGTAGTGGAGCAACACCGTAGCAAATGAATAAGGGTAACTAAAAGGTCTAGTGCCTGTGAACGCTTTACTAGACTCTTGTCAAAGGGGGAATGAGTCAGGGTTACAGAAAAAGAAGGTTGAATAAAGGTTTAAAACCCCACAAGAAGGCCCATATGTGTCAACTGGAGAATTTCAAATGCAAGGGTGAAAGGGGCTCTGATAAAAACTAGTTAAGTTCTTCACGAGATTTTGCATTAGTCGAGCCTGAGGGAGGAAAAAATATTCTAATTTTGCCCAGTAAGTCTCCATTGTTGAGTACTCAACACACCCTAAAATTCCTATGTCATTTTTTACTTTTTGGGTACCACTTGATCTTTGCAATGTTTGAATCTGATCTTCGTTTGAGAAATGTTTTGTCTTTGCTTGTTCTCTTGACTCTCATTAGCTATTAAGTTTTGTTTAACTTTATGAAACCCCATGAATTAAAAAGGATTAACACTTAAATAAGGAATCAACAGCCAAAACACTTCACTTGACGTGCTCAATATTCGACGCCGAAAGGAATTAAAAGGTGAAAAAGAATCACTAAGAAAATATTAGTCTCCAAGCACCGATCTTCGTGGGCATTGGCGATAGGAAGTTTGTTTCATGACAAGGATCACATCCTGACATCGTCGATAGTTGATACCCTTCAGAATCGATAAAAGGAAAAGGGAGTAAACATTAAATAAGAAAGAAACAATATTGCCAATAATCGATACTCGACGGGTTTTGGCATTGGGAGTTTTTCAAGGAAGTTAATCCAAAGAAAAACAAGTGGTAGGTTCATCCCCGATCGTCGACCCCAGATACCTTTTCGACATCGGCGAGCCCGGGTTTATTTTAGAAAGCACAACGTGAAGAAATTCCCAACTTCGACTAATATGCGCGAATTAAATCACTGGTCCTCATCGCCACGTGTCTTTTCCATATTGGATAACCATATAGTCTAGTTTAACCCCGAGTCATTCTTGGTTCCCTAGGTCCAAGTCACACCTTCGAGTCGGTTTTTCCACGTCAGCATTGTTCGATGAAATCGATCGGAGTCATGTATTTTGTGAAGAACTTTGACAAAAACATTCATACCGAATCCTCGATCCCCGATTCACCCACTAAGAAAGTAACACGATGGGATGTTTTAGCACTATATACGATTACATTCGTAGAATTTAAGGGACTAATTAATTCCAAATCATGCATTAGTTGTTTCTTCATGTGCGAATCAAAATGACCGTTTGAAATTACTGATAGACCACATCACCCTGCGCACCTCCTCCATCAACCCACGATGATTTCAAGCTACAAAGATTCAGTGACAGATTTGTTTGAATTCCACTCATCACATGAATTAAATGGTTGATACAACACGGTAAGTTCTTCCTCGATTTAAATTCTCTTTAGCCATTGCAAACAAATCCATTCTATGCGCAAAGGAGTTTCAGAGCATCTGGAGAAGCGATATGAGCAATTCAAAAACTGGAAAGATCCCATGAGTATCAAATAACCAGGTTTGGAAAGCTTTATAGGTATGTACGAGTCTGTGGATTTTTCATGCTTAAACTTCATATATATATTTTATCTAGTGTTTCTCTGTACGTAGTCTCTAAAAGATTTATTTTGATTGTAGGAACAATTCCTCCAAGAAATCCAACCACTAGGCGATTGTCGAGGGTGTCAAAGCTAAAATAACCAGAGGTAGGAGAAGGATCTTTTCCAGGGGCTGCAAAACAATTAGAGTTCACCTCGAGGCTGAAACCAATCATTAAGACATATACAAGGAATGTTTTCACCCAAACTCTGAACTTTGGAGATTCAGAGGCCAGCACAGGGACCAAGGAGGCACTCCCACATTGGGGAGAACTCTTCAAAAAGATCAGCTGGGAAGAATTCCAGGAATATATCCCTCATAGTGACCCAAATATGAGAAATCTCGATGACGAAGTTTTTCCAAATATATGAAGATCGTACCTGCACATGCTAGCAAGAAGAACTCCGGTGTTCCATTGCATAGAACTCTTGAAGTGGCTCATTAAACACATAGACACACAAAAATGTTTGATTAAAGATGACAATGGTGGGTGTGTCAGAGTGTTCCTTGCGGTGGAGGTCCAGAAATATTACAAACTTCGAGACACCGAGGAGCGGCTGAATACAAATTTCCTTGTGAAATTCGACGAGCACCATGAAACTAGCTGATTGATGGCCTCATGGTGGATTAAGGATAAGAAGTACACCAACCAGAGCACCGGTTGGTAACAAACAACCAACTTGAGGGAGATGTACATCTACCTGATGGCTCTAATCTATCGATTGTATGGGGAAACAGAGTGCTCCAGATTTTCGGAGGCATGGATGCCTCTAGCTTACACAGTGTCCATTTCTGGGAGAAACTTCAACTGGGGAGCCATCATTTCCAAACATCTGAGCATCTGCATGCAACAAGCTTATACGTCAAAAGAAGGAGAGACCCCAACCTTTTGCATGGCTTCATACTTACTGGATTTCATGTGTTCCATAAACATCTTTGTCGGCATGAACCTGAGCTGGTACATCACAGAAATCTCGGTCCACATATATTACAACATTTAATGGGAGAATAGGTACAAAAAATCCTACTCCCTCATCTGTGATGAATTTATCAAACGTATTTACTTTATTCTTTTCAAGAAAGAATGCCTGAGGCTATCGGCTATGGTGGCCAAAAAGATGATATCAAATCTCAACCACTGGTATCCGGACGAGCGCGATACCTACATCATGGTTTTTTGGGCCACCAGAGAACCTCATCTCCTGCCATCACATGTTCCTGATCGGCTAGTATTTTGAGAGATATGCTACCAGACCATAGTACAAGGCTACAATGCCACCTTGATCAATTCTAAAAAATGACCATTTATACCTTATGAATTATGTGTAGGATTCTACCTGGTGAAGGACACCGCTCAAGCCAAGCAAGAGGGGTTGATCCAATTGGATTTCAAATTCTAGAATAACCGATTCTGCAAGCATGACCCTAAGGCTCTGGTCTTGAAACATGCCTCACAAGTGTTGTCCTGTTTGCCATACACCCACGACAAATTTGAAGATGAAGTCTCATTAAAAAATGCCCAAGATTGGGACAAAGTAGTGGCAAGGATGGTCGACCCTAAAATGATTAGGTTCAAAGCCATGAGCCTAGATGAACAGGAGAAGATCCTAGAACAATCGGCTCAATGGGCCCTCAAGGACGAAGAAGAAATGATAACATCCAAAGAAACAGGAGTCCCCCTAGCAACCCCGATGCAAGCAAGAGGTTTACCTGTGACAAAAGACATGCGGGAAAGGGGGTTTCTCATGTTATAATAGGCACAACGAATAATTGATCAACTGCAAGATGACCAAACCTCTCAAGAATGACAAGATCCCCTGTCGATAACCCATATGAAATCTAGACAGGCCCAAGCTACCCTGAATTAATAGACATTGATGAAATTAATAGGTTAGATGAACCTGAATTCACAATGCCACTAGTTGGGTCGTCGATAGGTGTTTCGACTCATCCAAATACAGTCGAAACATCAGGGAGAGAAAGTGCGCCAAACCCCCTAAGTGAATTGATAAACATCTATGATGATGAAGAGAGCCCAAAGGTATCCCTGGTGACCCCCGCACAGATCGAAGAGGAAAAGCAGCCAGAGAAGACATCTTCCCCATCTCCCTATGCTCAAACTCAGGGTCTTCCACAGAATTAGTAGGAAATCGAGTGTCTTAGACACTAAGCTGCCCAATGCACTAGAGACTCAAGAAAACAGTCTGAAGGACAGGCCGAGGTTGGGCGAACAAAAGGAAGAGGCTACACAACAGGAAATCGACGTCTCAACGACTGATGATCAAGTACTGAGCCTACCCCTAATGCCTCAATTTCAGTTGGTACTCAACTCCCCGATGAGAGACAAACAAAAGTCGGGCCTTCAGAACATAGGGAGGAAGTTCAAGAACCCAGTATTGAAAAAGTATATACTATCGAGAGTCTGGGGAATACACTCACTTAGGGAGATCAACAAATCCCCGAACCCATGGACAAAGTATCTAACATACATGCCATTGCTTATGACCAGAAAAGGAAATATATCGTCCATAGAACCACCAATAAGAGGAGGATCACTTTAGATCGCTCCATCCTCATCACCACAGAGGAAAACCCGATTAACACAGAGAATTCCAAGACATCTGAACTTATCAGCGAAGGGATGGAAATCACAAATGCCAGCCTGGACAGATCTAAAAGAGATGAAAAGGAATTGGCTGCTGCTCTGAAGGAATTGGAACATTTTTTCCAGTTGGTGAAATACTACCAGGACAGCACATAGGCCGCAATGTTCCTAAGGAGTGAATTCCAGGAGGCCTACAACAAATTTATAGATGAGCGGCACCTATTCATTGCAAGGATAACTGAGATTCAGCAAGACACCCTCATGGCACTTGCGACGTGAAAAGATATGGAGAGGTGGTATGAGAAAGCACAACAAGTCGTGGAAAGGGTCGACTATATCAGTGCGTTCCAACAGGGCTGAGATATAGAACAACATGACATTTGGGTGTTAAAAGAGAGAAGCCTTGATCACATAAATAAATCGGCCAAGTATTGGGAAAAAATGGCTCGGGAACCTCATCAGGAAATCCAAGAAAAGTGGGCCGAGTGTGAGAAAAGTTGGATCAAGATCAATTGGGTAATGAAAGATATCGACCTCCTCGAGTTTGGCACACCTGACGAATTTGTCGACTTGCACGACATAGTCAAGACTCACGCCGTACAAGACTCATCATGGGATGAAGAAATAACAAAGGTGGCAGATATGGTGCCAGGATAGGTGTGGCAATTCATGGAGCACCCAATCAAATCTCGGACAGTGCTACAACAGTTAAGTGCCAAAATTGTCAAATATCAGGCACATGAAGTAGAAATAATGGATATCCTTTTGGCCCCAGTGGATCATTATAGGTTTTCATACGTTAACACGTGCGAGGATATTTTTGTCCAGTGGTCGGACTACGAGAAGATTCATTCGCTCGAATGAAACCATTAGATGAATTTTGGAAACTGAAAGAAGAAAGCGCCATGTGGCAAGTTTTGTTTTAATTAACTGCACTTTAATTGTTACTTTTTAGTTAATTTTATGTTATAAATAAGAGCATCGACCGATTAGTTAAAGGTCGATGGTTGTTGCAAAGACCCTCATTTTTGGTTTTGTTAAGAACTATTTCGGAGCTGTCTTTAATTGAGAACTGTTTTTTGGGACCAGAGACGAGTTTTTGTTTTTTCATCAAATGCATGTATGATTGGATGTGGAGAAGAATTATTTCTTATTTCGTCTCATGAATGGATGTTGTAATGAGTAAGAGATACTAAATTTGTTGATAAGTTATCCGATTCAATGTTTTACAGTTCTTATCTTTAATGATGAAAATAAATCATCGTGTTATTATGTGATTGATGATTGGAGTTGGGTGAATTATTTTACTTTCCATCGTTTATCGCATGCATGTTTTCTTCTGATCAATTGTATATCATCCAGTAATTGGAATACCCACACGGTTAACGTATTAGTATTAGGCCTATGTTAGACGATTAGTGTCCGCATGCTAGAGTGAAAGGGTTATCCCAAGCTCATCCTCTTCTCCAGTATTTAAGTTTGTTCCCGTTTTGTCACTTAGTTGGTTTATATCGGCTTCATCTTATATTAGTCCCACCTAAGAGAAAACACAAAAAGAGAACATCTAAACTGAAGGAGAAAGCCTTCACAAGAAAACGTAAATCCCATCGATTATTTTGGTCAGATCGTAAGATCTGGAGAACCATTCCACTATTAAACGTTGTAGAGTCTAATTGGGCCTCGATGGTGGGTTTGGTTCCTGATGTTGAGTTAAAGGGATTTAGGACCCCTCAAGACCACACAATACTCACAAAAACAATGGATTCCTCCAATGCCTTACTCTCAATGGACACATCAAAAACCACAATTCCAACCTTGGAAACAAGGATGGAGGGGGTTTACATATGGGAATGTCCCTTTTCAGTCACCAACTTTTCCTGCTTTCCCAAAATATCCTTCCAGTATCTTTCAGTTGTTACCTGGATTTAATCCACCTTCTCTACCTCCACCTTACCAGCTAAAAAACAACTTACATTTCTTTTGAACCCAAACCAACAACAACAAATGCAAGCTACACCTAATCCAAACCCCCCTCGACATACCACTATTCCTTCACAACCAATCCCTAATCCAAACAATAGACTTACACAACTTATACAAAATCCTGAGGTACATACTTTCCCAACTTATGTGATAACTCCTACTTCACTAAATGAAATTCAGTTAAGATATGGGAAGGTATTGAATAAACCTGTGGAAAATGATAGAGTTACTATATGGTTGTTATTATTGCAATAATTCAATATTACTATGATTGAAAGACACAGACGAGATAATCGCGTTGTTGATTTCATATCTAGACTTATTCATACATGTGATAATGCACCAGTGGATGACAATTTTCTAGATGAAAATATGTTTTCTATTTCTACTTACATTCCTTGGTATGCATATGTGGCCAACTATATTGTAATAGGAAAGTTACCTCAGAATATTTCCTTTTGAGAAAAACAAATAATTATTCAACTGAGTGCGAATTATATGTGGCATGATGATTGTTTATACCGTACATGACATGATTTGGTTATCAAAAGGTGTGTACGGGAAGATGATATTCATGAAATCCTCAAAGTCTACCATGATAGTCCATGTGGAGCCCATTTTTATGATAAGAGGAAAACATACAAAATACTACAGTCAGGCTACTATTGGCCAACTATTTTTAAGGATGCAAAGAAGTATGTGGCCAGCTATGATGATTGTCAGAGGATGGGGAAACCAACTACAGTTGATGAGATGCCTCTCCAAGTTCAGGTAGTAATTGAACCTTTTGAAAAATGGGATTTGGACTTTGTAGGACATATTAACCCAATGTATCGAACAAAAAGGTACATACTATTTTGTATAGATTATCTGACGAAATGAGTAGAGGTTAAATCTTTGTATTCTGCAAATGAACAATTTGTTGTTGATTTTCTATTTGAAGAAATATTTACTCATTTTGGTGTGCCTCGAGAAATAGTGACAGACCAAAGAATCCAATTTACCTCCAATTTGGTCAAAGACATTACTCAACAATATTAGATTAAACATAGAAAAACGTCACCTTATCACCCCCAAGAAAACAGACGACTGGAATCAACTAAGAAGGTGATAGAGGCTATTATCACCAAGACAGTTCAATTACACCATAAATATTGGGTTGATCAGTTTCTTGAGGCCTTATGGGCCTATAGAATAACTTGGATAAAAACAACAGGCCATACACCTTATGAATTGGTGTATGGGAAGCACGTGTTGCTTCCCATAGAATTTTAAGTAAAAACCTTCAGGACTGCTATGCAATTGGGGACGGACTTAGATGAAGATAAAAAATAGAGGATATTGCAGTTGAATGAGCTTGATGAAATCAGACAAGATTCTCTTCATAGGAATACACTCATTCAAGAACAAAGGATTAAATGGCATGATAAGTACATCAATAATAATTCTTTCCAGCCAAGTGATTGGGTCCTGTTGTATGACACTAGGTTCAATAATTTCAAGGGAAAATTGTCCACTTGATGGTTGGGACCCTATGAAGTAGACACAATTTACGACAATGGTTCAATTAAGATAAAAAATATTGATGAATATAAGACTTCCTTTGTCCTAAATGGACATCGATTGGAATTTTATCATAACCCTCTATCTAAAGAGAATTTTATCAAACATGTTGTTCAAAATTATGAAATTCAATTGGTTAGCAAGGGGAGTTCTCCTCTTGCTAATCCACCATTGTAAGTTTTTTTTTGTGATTTAATTTAACATTGTACATATATGTATATAGGTGTGTTGTTAGATAATGATTTTGGTATTACTAACAAGAGAAAATGCTAATTGTGTTCTCTTGTAGATAAGCAATAAGGATGACATATGTCAGGTGTAAGTTTATTCCTTTATCTAGCCCTAGTACATTACTTATGGAAGAGGATCCTAATGGATTTTTCTTGAAGTTTTTGAGACTCATAAAAATTGAAAATACCGACGAGCAAGAAATGGCACGGGGTAAATAAAAACCCATGGGACAGTAGATGGAGTTTTCTTTAAGTTTTTTTAGACTCCTAAAAATTGAAAACACTGGCAAGCGAGAACTAGCCCAGGCTCAAGAAAAATCCACGGGATAGTAGATGGAGTTTTCTTTAAGTTTTTAAGACTCATTAAAATTGAAAACACTGGAGAGAATTAACTAATCTGGGCTTGAGAAAAATACACAAGATAGTAGTAGTTAGGTTTTCCTTTCCAATAAAATGGAAGTGGCAATAGAAGAAGTAGTTAGTCTGGTTCCAAAAAGTGGAGGTTTTTGCATCTCAATAGGAGGTTTTCCATCTACAGTTTCCTTCTTGTTACAGATCTTGGAGCCCAATCATTGAATTCTTTTGCCTCATTTTATGACATTTCCGCTGCAATTTCAACATTCATGTAACAATGTGTTGTTTATACTTTTTCCAGCATGATACTTCAGCAGAAAAAATTCACATGCAGAATCAGTAAGTGTTAGCACCTACTACAGATTGACCTTCAAAACATGTTAAGATACAAAGGGAAGCCTACAAGATTCCAATTTTAAGACTATACATTCAGGTACCTTATCAAAATTTCATCTGGTACTGAAGAAAACTTCCCGTGTTCATCTAGTACTGAAGAAAAATTCTTGTGTTCATCTGGTACTGAAGAAAACTTAATGTGTTCATCCAGTACTGATGGTGTAATTTTGGTAAAAAAATTTCTATACTTGATTTTTTCCTTGTTTGACAAAGAACACTTCAGGTAATGGAGGTATGCGCTCATTATTTTATTCATTTTATTAAGAATCATATTAATTTTGTGCTAAATATATGGTTACTCTCATGAACCTTTGTTATGTTAAGTTGTTAAATCTCCCTATCATTATCTTATGAAATATTCATGTTTATTCCCCTATTTTTAAAATCATTTACCATGTATTCAAATTTCTTCATGGAGTGATCATTGATATGATTGGGCAAATAACAATCATACCTTGAGCAAGATTGGCCCATTTTGAAAATATCTTGTTGAAGAATCTTATTTGTTTGATGTCAAAGTTATGATTATACCACCTTCTATAACCTTATGTTGTTAGTTATTGATTCAAACCATTGTTTTGGTGAATGTAAAACATATTACTACCTTCCGACAACATTGACGTTGACTACCGCATAATGGTGAATTCCGATCAAATCGACCACATTCCCTGCAATCATTACAAAAAATGGTGTGAGTTGGATGTGACATTACTTTTGGATATGATCGTCACATTATCCATGGATGCGATCCCTTGGCATAATTTATGACTTTTCCTTACCTCACCCTCATTGAAATTATTTGACCATTGTATTCTCGTTTCCATTAATAAACAATCTTCTGGATGTCTTTGCCATCCAGATAAGTGTTATTTACCCATTCCATACTATATGACGTCCACTCTATTCATTCCTACTATCAATTCATTCCATTGCTCTGTCTTCATCACACCATTTTCGTAATTTTTCTTTTGGTACTATGTTGTTTTCTCTACGTTGTTCTGGTACCAAACCCTCTCCCAAATCCTGTTGCCTACACTTATTTTGAGACCTGTTTTCAATTTGGAATGGGGGTTGAAAGGGATGAACCTGTGTTCCATCTTTAAAAATAAAAGGAAGAATATCAAGAATGCAGAGAGAAATTTGAGAGCGTCAGTTGGGTTCATTTTCTATAAAAATTCCAAGGACATCAGGAGGGAATGTCCCATGCCTTCACCTACAGTTATGATGGAGAGAGTGGCCATTTGGGATAACTAAAGTTAAAAATCATCGAATCCACCATAGCAGAAGCAATGGATTTACCTTCTACCGGAGAGAAATATTTCAAAGGTATCATCATTAATAAGAGGCTTTATCAGAAGTTTTTGAAGCCCAAACATCTGGACCTAGATTGGAAAAAATGCATCTCCCGGAGTTGGATCAAGGAGGAACATTGGAGGATGCTTGTCATATAGTAAAGGTTTTTAACCTGTGAAGGGAGGTATGTTGTAAATTTCCTTTATCATTTAAGTATTTTGTTTCATTTTGAGGGTGGACCACAAATATATTTTCCCATTTTCTTTGGATGAGTTTGAATAAAATGGTGAGAGTGGTCAAGTATTCATATAAGAAGCATAAAACCAGTCTCTATCACCATGGGTTGATGAAACTTCTTGTTGTTCATGATTTGAGAAAATGAGGCAGTAGTTGGAAGAAACTCCTCACAAAAAACATTGCTTAAGACGAGGTTTTTAAATTTGTGGAATAAAATGTGATAGGAGAATGTAGTAAGGAGTCAGGAAGAAAGAAGGGGGGTTGTAAAAAAAATTAAATAATCCAAGTAATGAAGTAGACAGTGTTGGATCTAGCTCACCAAAGTCTGTTAGAAAATTGGACAAGGAAAAAACATTAATGTTAGAATAACCACTTACATCTAGGGTGAAACAATCATCCACAACCAAGAAACCTTGCCCAGACCTATCCACTAAAATAAAAATGCAAATTAGTGAGAAAAGGAGGAATAAACAGAGGTATGGTAGTCATGTAGGAGAAATTGTAGATAGTGTTCCAGAAGTAATTGTTGAATTACCTCGGGAGAAGGTTGAAGAATCGGAGAAGACCCCTTAATTGAGAGTTAAAGGTAAGAAGAAACTTAGAATCAATGAAGATAGTGCTATGGAAAATTCCTCTAGAAGAAAAAAAAGATGTGCACAGGAAGAAAATATTCCAATGCCTACATCTGAGTCCTCTAGAAGAAAAACAAGGAAGTCACAAGAAAAACAAATTCTAGTGCCCATATATGAGCCTAAAAAGATGAAAAGGAGATTGTTTGTGGAGGAAATTTCCATTTCTATTAGAAAACCCGATGAAGCATTAGGTCCAACATGAAGAACCACTCGGAGCATGGCTAAATAGGTGACAATTCCTCATGTTCCTTTTTTCTAGAGGATCCAGTTGAAATTCTGACTTCACCAAAGAAACAAGATATTCATGTAGCAACTATTAGTGAAACTGAGTTAGTAACAGAGACTCTGAAGGATTTAAGGAAGGAATTTCAAGCCAGGGAGGAGGTAAATGAGAAAGAGACACTTGAACCTATTAGTTCTTTTACCAAACATCAGTTGGTACTGAAAGATGAAAGGATTACAAAACATAATGAAGAATTGAAGCAAGAAGTGGAGGAGTACAATTTTTTGGATAGATACATCAAGAAAGAAAATGCACAGTTGAATAACCGAATAACTGAAGGTTACAAGATGAGCATGACGAGGTATATACCAACATGAATAAGGTTCTGTGTCTGATACATTACACAAGATTTATTAAGAGGGGACTTAAGGATGAGGCCTCAAGTTTTAATATCTTAAATCTAGGCAATTAATGTTCAGGCAAGATGGAAGAACAACACCAGTTTTGCAATTTTGAGATCTAGTTTGGAAATTTTTGCATGAGGACATGCAATGACTTGGGCATGGGGGAATGTTGGGTCTCCTTTTTGATTCCTCCAATTACCTTATCTTGTCCTCTATATTGACCAACTTTACCTCATACATATGCACCATTTTCCTATTTTCTTCAAAGACATGTCTTTTATCCATTCTTGTGTATACATGAGGTAACCTATGTTTAAATCATGATTTATCTGATTTATTAATATTTGGAATTAAATGATTGATGTTAATGATCTCTAATTACCTTGATTAATCCAAGAATTCCTTATGACATAGCTCCTCCTCGTCTAGTACTTGTCTGCGTGCATCTGATACTCAACTCATTTGGTACCTATTTCTGTGCTAGTTCGGTACCAATGTATTTGACAGTGCGCGTCCAGTACCAATATTCATGTTCCAACAATGCACGTCCAGTACTGGTTCTGCATGTACAGGATTGGGTGTTTGAACAAATTTTCTTCCGATGGGTCCAAGGAATTTGTTAGCTAGAGCATCCTTTGTGTGTTGAAGACCATGATACACTTCATCCTCATGCACTTCGTGTCATGAGAATGAAGTTGTTTCCATGAAAAACGTTATATCCTCCAATTGTAATATTTACCCAATAATTTGATGTTATTTCCAGGTCTTGGTTGTAACGGTTGTTTCTCTTTAAAATATAGGGCCTTGTAGATGATAAATATACAGAGACATAATTAAGCACCTTTATTCTATATACTTGATTATTGAGAAAATTGTTGATTATACACCTGTTACTGAAGTAATGATATGAATTATAGTTTATGGAATTTATGTGTGTGATCAAATTCTTCATTCTATAAGTTTATTTTAAAGATATCTTGTTGGTACGGAAAGGGCCCATCAAGCCAACCAAGGTAAGCTTCCATGTATTTATCTGTGTGAATATAATTCTCGTTTGTGTGTGAACAAAACAATTATGTGTTTTGATCGTAGTATCTAATTTTATTTCTGTTGTGTTTCAATAAAGCATTTGAAAAAACACAATATAGATTTGTGGTAATTCTGAGTGAGTGAGCATTTCTGAGTTCAATATAGATATCTGAGTAAATATTTTTTATTCTTGTGTGTGTGTGGAAAATCATTTGTTAGATTGAATGCTTTAACATTTGTTTCTATTTTTCAAATACATGAACAATTAAGATCTCCATATCTCACCCTACATGAACCTATAATGAAGTATCTTACTACACCTAGTATTTCTTCCAGGATTGATTAGGTTATGAATGATTTTCCTTTTAAGAATGTGTAGAGAGTTAATTACATATTGTTGTTAAATTAGTTGCTATAGGAAACAGAGTCAAAACTCATCTTTTCCTTTCATGAGCCTGTAAATGAGAAGACTCATTACTTGAGAAAGAGCCTTTAAATCACATGCTTGTTGATATTTTGTTTATGAGTTTTTCTTTTTGGTTTTTAAACAGTATGAAGAATATTTTTTGAAGATTGTGAAACAGAGTATCGGTTTTTGAGTGTTTCTTATTTAGGCTATACTCATCAGACATAGGAACTTATCTATTATCAGGACATATAGTGCATCAACTCTGTTGATTACAAAACCAGATTGACATATTAATGATTGCAATATATTAAACATATAATTGCACCAACAAGTTTGAAGGATTCAATAGCCTTTGACATCTCCAACAAAAATGGACTTCTCACTTTTAGGTTGCAACACTTTACTTTATCATTAGGAATGTGATCCATGCTACACTACCAAATACAAAGAAGTGGCTTACATCTAGATTAATTTTAGTACATGCTTCTTCTGGTGTTGTATTTTTTAAATCCCTAAATAGCATAGTTGATGGCTTCCACCCAATAATTAATACTTAATCCCTTAGATTGGATCATACAATTAGCCATTAATTTTAATGTGTGATTCTTTTTCTCAATAGAACTAGTTTGTTGCAGTGTATATGGGACAATATGTTTCATTTGAATGACCTATGCAATATAGTAGCTTGTACATTTGTTGTTCACATATTCACCTCCATTATCTATTATTAACATTTGAATTTGATGTCCATATTTTTTTTCTACAATGTCCTTGTAGGCCAAACATTTTTCAAAAGATTCACTCTCAAGTTTTAGGAAATGAACCAAAGTGAATCTGGAGAATTCATCAATGAAATTTAAGAAACACTTGCAGCCAGAGAAATAAGGAGAAGAAAACAAACCACAAAAATGACTATGAACAAGCTACAAAGGGGTCGAGGCATGCTTGTCAAAAATTTCCCAATGATGTTTGTTGAGAACACAATTGGCACAGACACCTTCTCTGTAATAAATGAGAGGAAGAATACTCACCATATTTTGATTACATAGTTGCTGCAATGAGCAATAGATTATATGACCAAACCTCTCATACCAAAGTTTTCTCAAGTCATCGCTATGAGTAACAAAAACTAATGGAAAATATGAGGACCCAAAGTTGTCAAACTTGTACAACCTGGTAATAGCATCAACAATTCCAATTTCTAGGACATTCTTAAGATATTTTAAATCCTTGATTACGACTTGCTGAGGTGAAAATTCTATGGCTTTTTCTTCACCTGAATAATTTATCTCATACATTGATAGAAGGTTGCAGAAAATACTTGGAACACATAATACATCATTCAAATGACCATTATCTACCTGGACTGTTCCAGACCCTACAACATTGAGAGATCTATCGTCACCAACAAATATTTGTTTGGTGGTACATTAATTTAGAGTTGAAAAAATTTCTTTATCATTAGCCATATGATAAGATTCTGTAGAATTAATAAACCACTCATTAGAGGAAGAAGTAGAAGTTTCAATGAAGGATTACAAATAAGAAGAAAGTGCATGTCCATGAGAAGAAGAGTTATAATAACAAGACTCAATATTGATGTTATGATTCTTGATTTTTTCTTCGAAGGCTTCTATCCTTTAAAAATATTTAAGCTCCACATGACCATCTCACCCACAAAAGTTGCAATTTATGTTAGTCTTCTTACTTTTGGATTTTGTTCCTTTGTCACAATTATGAGTAAAAGTTGGATGAGATTCTTTGGGACCCTTCTTTTCTTGTTTTTGTGCTAAGGATGTTTCTTCTTGGTATTCTGGGATTTATATTTATATTGAGACATTAAGGCTTTGTTGAAAGTTCTAGCATTGTTGATCAATCCAAGCTACATAATCTTATTTTCATCTTGAATAAGAGAATTAAAAAAGGAATCAAGACTAGGAGTTTGGTAAGCACTCCCTAGATCTTCTCTGGTGGCATAAAAGATAGAATATGCACTACCAAAGATTAGAGAGAATTAAATAAATGCATCGGTCATCCTTCATATCTATTTTATCGTCTTTACATAAAATTCTAAGTCTTTTGAACTTAGATAAATAATATTCAATGGAAGGACAATCGTTGGGAATTAAAGTCATTAACTAATTTTCAATGTGGTAGGCTCAAATAATATTTTGCTTACCAAACACAACCTGAATATTTTCCCAAGCTTCACCAACATCATCAATTTCTTGAAGGTGAAACCTTAAATCAGGAGAGATGGACATTTCTATTAGTCCATGTACTTAGTCATTCTTACTATTCCATTTAGCTTTCCTTTCGACATTATTGGGTTCTTTTTCTTTTCCCAAGGTAATCTAGTACAATCCTTTACTTCTTAGGACATACTCCATATGGGATTTCCATGAGAATTAGTTGGTAGTGGTAATCAAAACATCACTGGGAGAATCGATATTAAAATAGACATAGAATATGGATTTAAAAGATAAAATTGATGGTCGGGATGAAAATTGATGGTGAGGATTTATTTATGTTTTTAATTTTTCACATTTAAGCTATTTCATACATTTTAAGCAGAAAACCAATAATTAAAAAAATTTACGTCTAAAGGAAATTAACCTTCGTGGCAAAAATTGTAGTATTTTATTAATTTGTTGTGATGAACTATCCAATGGAATATCCAGGGTGGTTTACAAATCATATTCCCTTTAAAGGGTCCATATTATGATGTGAGGCCTTGTTTATGGCCCATTAGCCTAAAAGCACCATTTGTAGCCTAATCCCCTTGTAGTCGTTAAGTCCCCAAAACCCATCCCTCACATGAAAAACCTACTAAGAGCATCCATATTACTATCGGAAACCAAATATCTCATTTAGATGGCCCATGCGTTCTTTGAGTATCAATCATGGCCTACATATTCATTTTCTGTATTTTGAAATAACAAAATATCTATGCAAAAGAATTAAAATCATAACATAAACATTTTATAACTTCAATATCTTTCAAAGAAGCTAAAGAATCCAAAAAAAGGATCTCAATGTAAAACATTATGGAAAATTTACTAAAATACTACATTATGTTAAAAATAAGGTGCATAGATTATAAATGCGTGCAATTTTCTAAGGTGTGTGCATGCTGCCTATTTGGTAGACTACAAGGGGTAGTCTCTTAGGTAGTTTGGATGGGGTGAACGATGTTTTAAAAGGAATGCATGTGCATTCTTATGAGAGTGCATGTCATATTACCCATTTTTCATTTTTTGCCCATTAACTTTGTGCAAGGGCCCTATGATAAATAATGAAATCGGAAAGTGACCTACCTTTTCGATCCCATTCATAAGCATGTTTTTATGTCCCTCTTTGGTAAGTCCCTTGCCACATATAATATTAACAAAGGATCATGACACTTGCATTGATAGGTGGTGGGTATCATTTATAAAATATGAGAGAATCTTGAGTCATTAAGGGCTAAGGGATGGAGTCATCTAATCTCGTAACAAATTTTCTTTGGTTGTCAAATTTAGCCATACATAAGGTTAGAGTTCTCGTCAATCTCGGAATTCGAATCGATTCATAATTTGGTAAATTGTATGATAATATTTCGATATAAAAAGCATTTCCTTTCTCAATTGAGGCTAAGTTTTCAAAAAAAAAACATTTACTTTGTGAATTCAGGTTTAGTTCTCATACAGTGGACATAGGGAAATGGAAAAATAAAACAAGAAAAAAACATTTATACTTTGCAAACAAACATAAGTAAAACAAGGTGTATGTGATGATGCATTTTCTTATATATGAAGAAGTAATATAAGAGCACTCAATTCAATGTGAAGATATCAGTAACTTACTAGTTTGTTAAATTTACTAGAAAAAAATACAATTATATTAAAGATATTTTAAACATTACCAAAAAAAATGAATATATTGCAAATTGAGATATCCTTATAGTAAAGGATATCGAAATAAAATATTGTAAACATTATAAATTTTAATTTGATAAATTTAATATAAATAAATAAATAAAATCTACTCTATAATAATTAAATAATTATAGATATTTTAAACATTATCAAA
>JZKD02S1781788.1:488449-501817 GCA_000966675.3 Picea glauca | reverse complement strand
ATGAATACTTCAGCAAGGATTTCCTTGACCATAGTGATCTGCCTACCCTTGAGAAAATGAGCCCGTTGTTGTCTCCTCTGTCTCGAAGGACAATAAGCTCATATGGTGAAGAAAAAAATGACTGTCAGATCGACAGGCAAGCCGAGGAATTCATAGCTAAATTCTATGAACAGTTGAGGGTACAGAACCAGATGTCTTTTTGGCGATACCAGGAAATGCTTGACCGGGGTACACGTTAAAGAGTCCAACCTGAAAATCTTCAACACCAGGTAAGCAAACGCTGTGTCCAGAAATGGCCCATTTTTACTGCCACTGAGAGAAAAACAACCTGTTGACATAGGGGAAGAAATTTCCAACAGCGCACCTTATAAACAAGACAGCAAAAGCATTGCATGAGAGGAATATCCAAGGCGAAATAGGTTGCATGTCCTTCTAAACCAATTTCTTCAGTGATAGAAGAATTTAAGTGAATGAGTGAGATTGAGTCAGATTAAAAACCAAATAGTGTCTTTTGGCACTGTACTCGTGATATTGATATTAAAATTTATTTGGGATTCAGGTGTATATAGAAACAGAACGGTGCAGGAGCATCGACTGAAATTTGACAATATACTCACGTTCATGGTATTAGAATTTATACATGGAAATAGAACCATGGAGGAGCACCGAGTGAAAAATGGAACTTTTAACTGTGTTAGATAATCCAGTCATGGTTTTTCTGTTATGTTTATTAATTGTAATGCTACATAATTTAGTCACCCCGGGAAATAGTAATTGGCTTGTTATTCAATTTTGATGAATGAAAAACAACTTTCAAATATATATAGACTAGAAGTCATTACAACATATAAGCCATTACGTCCCCAAGGTGTAGGACAGTCTGTGACGGAGTGTGAAGTCACCGGTTCGAAACGGGGACAAAAAATCCAACCATGTTAAGGGTTGGTGCGGCTCACGCGGGGTGCGATCCCGGGTGATTTTGACGGCTTAGATGTCCCTGAGTCTCGGTTTCTCAAGCCACAGGTTAATCCCGATACCAAAAGGTTCGGCCAAATTAACAAACAAAAAAAAAACATTTAAGCCATTACAATATATTTATTAAGAGCCTTATTGATATAATTATAGTGGGAAGAATGACAATCATTCCTCACAACTATCCAAATTACATCCAATTGACTGGTTTTTAATTTAATTTAATTACATATCATATGAAAGTTTTGATTTACATTGCATTTCACCTTAAATGTCATGTGGTTCTTTTTAAAGCTAATAGCTTCTTATAATGTTTTTGCACAGTGTTGGTAATTTAATTACATGTTAAATGACAGTTTTGATATCTATAATGTTCATATTACATTTTATTACTGTTGTGTGTTATGTGCTAGTCTTTTACATTTTATTACTAGTGTGTGTTATGTGCTAGTCTTTTAATTTTTGATTATATTTTTAAATGACATTTTTTATTTCTATAATGTTTTTGTATAATTTCGATGTTTTAAATTAGGAGGTGGTGGAGTTATATCTGTGGTTGTTTTTTAACTTAATTATATAACTAAATGACAGTTTTGATTTTGTGATTTCTATATGCTTTTGTGTATTTTGGTATTTTAAATTAGAAGGTGATGGAAATATATATTTTGTGTATTTTGGTATTTTAAATCAGAAGGTGGTGGAATTATATATTTCCAACTAAACAAAATCTATTGTCAGACATTAGAGATATATTTCCAAGCAGTCAAAATTTGTTGTAAAGCATCATATGACAGAAGCCATTTTATGAAAGTTTGTTTGAGATATTTTTCTAAAAATATCTTAAATATTGGATTTATTAATTATTTAAGTTTTTTGAGTTTGTAGAATTTTACAATTAGTCATAATGTTAGATAGCTTTTCTAGATATACTACTCATCATCATATATAAATGAAATTAATTTGTCTCCTATAATGAATGGAGTGTCTACTAAAAATTTTGAACTTTTCAAAACTTTATACACAATTCTTATCCAAAAAATTTGTCTAGAACTATTTCAATTTTCACCTTACAACTTATAAATTAAACAATAGTTTATTAACACAACAATTTAACTATTATTTAAAAAAAAAAAGATATTAATATATATTTTTAAAGTAATAAATAAATAATTTATAAATTATAATATTTGAAACATATACTTATTAATATACCATGCCAATCACTTTTAATTTAAAATATTTATCCAATATTCATATTGGAAGGAAACTATTATTATTGATCGGAGGAAAATTAACCTTTAAACTAATCAAATCCTCAAGAGGCATACTCTCTAAAAGTCTATTCAGACCACTGCTAAATACCTTTTGGGAAATGCACTTATAGTTTATCTACTATAACTTAATACATATAATAAAAAAGTCTTTTATAGTAACATTCATCAATGCTTTATTAACACGTCTTTAGAAGTGTGTGTTTAGTGTGACAATAACCAAGCTATATTTTTATGTAATGGACTTCTATGTATCAAAATTAATTTTAATTTCTCTTTAAGAACCTATCTCATTCTTTTAGTTATATATAAATACAAAATAAAGAAAAATTATATATAATATAATGTATATCTTTGTGCATATGTGGTTTTCTTCACTAAGCCTTATGGATGTCCATGCTCTTCCTTCACTGTAACTTGCAGATGTCCACGCTCTTCCTTCTCTACAACTTGCGTATAACATCGGGAAAAAAACTAGAAAAGTAATCTCAACTTCGTCCCTTTGGCTCCTGCAACTTCTCTCTTCATTAAACTTCGTTGCCTCAGACTCACTTCTTCAGATCTATCAATAGTATATTTTCATACAACTTTACAACATCGATATTCAATGTTATCAATAGGTGTTAATAGGAATCTCTTGAAGTCTTATTTATACTTTTCAAGTGTCTTCCTTTAGGGGATAAGTTGTAACTATTTTACCATTTTCCTTTATTTTAGGGATAACCCACACTCTTGTTGCAACCACTTTACGCTTAATTAAATTATTGTTGCAACTCCTTTACCCATAATGAATGACATGTAACTATATATTGACCTTCTAGAGGCTTCTAGATAATTCTTGAGGATCCTCCAACTTCACTAGGCCATAACTCCTCAACCGTGAGGAACCACGTGGTGTTCCACCTATCACTGGAAATGACATAATATGTATTGTCCATCCATGAATGAGTTACCTACATTTACATTTTCCTTAATTCCATTTTTCCTCGATCAACTACAGGTTCCATAACCATACCTTTGGGGCTTCTTGACTTCTTCAAGGGTTGAAATCAATGGCAACCAATATTTCAACAATATCCCCCTTTCGCATTGATGGCAACACTCTCATGAAATACCTCAATACTAATTGCATGGAAATGCATATGTGCATACTTATTCTCACCCTGTGACCATCTCTCCCTCTGTCTTTATACCTATGATCTTTCTCTATGTTTCCCTACATATGCTCATACTCTCCTCCTTTGACATTAATGGAAAAGGGTAATTTCCTTGGGGATGCTCCCCTGTCTAAACTTTCCTTGGGGCTACTTCCCCTATATGCACTCTTCGTGGGGATGCACCCCATGTCTGCTCTCTCCTTGGGGATGCTCCCTCTGTTTGCAAGATTTAGATTGTTTTGTGGACTTTTTCTCTACATAATGTTTCCTCGTGTAAATCAATGATATATATTAACAGAATTCAAAATTTCTTGACTCCAAGTTTCTATCAAAGATACTCAAAATTCTCCCTTGGAAGAGGTTTGGTGAATATATTTGTAATCTATTCCTTTGTCACAATGTACTCTAGCTTGATATTCTTCTTTGTAGCTTGTTTCCGTAGAAAGTGATACTTGAGTGGAATGTGTTTTGTCTTGGAATGCATAACTAGATTCTTTGAGATATTGATAGCACTAGTATGATCACAAAATATCAGAATGGGCTCATAATATTCCACTTGTATATACTGCAAAGTTTGTTTCGTCCAGAGGACCTGAGTACAACATGTTGCTTCTACAATATATTATACTTTTGTTGTAGACAAAGCTATTTATGACTCATTCTTTCTTAACAAGGATATCAAACACTCACCCAAATAGAAAACTTCTCCACTTTTACTTCTTCTGTTGGTAATGCTTCCATCCCAATGTACATCTGTATAAGAAAATAGTGATAGTTCATTTCCTTTTGGATATTGTTGGCGTCATAAGTCACTCTTGGATTGCTTGCAGGAGCAGAGCCCAACGCCCATCAGTTTTATGTCATGATTTGTTTGAAAGGGGTGATCAAATGGAAGCAAACTCAGAACAGTCGTCTCGGCTCAGAAACTAGGCTAGGCATGCGCGGGTGAGTGAGGTCTTAATAAACTTCAAACAGTGAGTTGCAATAAGGGTGAGTAGATGGAAGACTTCATAAGAAGGGTGCAAGGGTCTGCTATAGGCGTCAAGCTTCTAACAGACTGTGAGAGAAGGCATATGAAGACAAGATCTTCTTACTTTCAAATGCGGGAAACCAGAGAAAACGACAATGCAACGATAAATCGATTATCACAACATAATTGTGTTAATTCATGCGAAACATTCGATCATGAACTCTCCAGTAAGAGATGAAACATAGATGAAAAAGGAGAATTGTTTGTTATAAACCAAGAAGTATCAAGCACAGATACATAACCAAGAAAACCAGAATGTTTGTTGAAACTTTACAGTCGGGAGCTTAGCTCTACCATTGATAGATACAAAAATGGCGAAAACGCCTTCATATACTCAGAACAACAACAACAGCAAAATCAAGACACTGCATTGAAATCTTTGTGTCTGCATGGCTTTCTGACAGTCAACCTCTGAAAGATCGTGCAACTTATGTCAGACGCCATCTAAATCTTTGACAGTTCCAATGGCGAATCGACGTGCCTTAAATTCATTGTCGTGCTTTTCCATTATGGTGGAGGCGACGTCTAACCACCACCAACTGCTTCGTTGGGATTGAGGATGGCCTAGCCAACTCGGCACCTTCTGGACGTGGAGGGCCTCCCATGATTCCACTTGGAATAACTAACTGGCTCAAAAGATATGCGTGGAGGCCAGCGCAGAAAGTAGGGCACGGGAATGGAGTGATGGGGCCAAAACGACGGGGAGTGGAGTAAGCAGCGATGAGGGAACGAGAGAGGTTACAGGGGAGCAGATGTGATGGACACATTTTAGTGGGAGGCTGACGCGGAGGGAAAGAGACATGTGGCAGATGGTGTGTGGATGATGAGAAGGAAGGAAGACCATGCGGACCATAGAGGGGAGGTGGATGGGTGACACATGGCAGCAGGAGAAAGGCAACTATGGAAGATGACATGACGGAATAAGGGCCACGTTGGCTAAACAAAGAGCAGCTGGGAATGACGGGGTCGCGTGAGTGCTGAGATATCGGCCGTCGGAAAGCTGCGCCCCCGATTCCGGACCCGCCCCACCCCCTTCGCTTAAAGGTAGAAAGGCAGGGGGGGTCTGGAATGGTATTTATCGCCATTGATATGGGCGCGTTGATCTGGACTGTTGAAGAGATGCGCCCGCGATTCTGGACCCCCCCCCTGCTTAAAGGTAGAAAGGCGGGGGGGGGTCCGGAATTCTATACGCGTCGTTGATCTGGGTGTGCGAATTGCTGCCGCTCGATCTTGTTCGTCACTTACCACGGGCGCATAATCACCCAAAACTTAGGACAAGTGGGTTTTTCACCCATTCTTTTTCATTCTAACCCCCTTACAATAAATATCGCTAACATTTGGCTCCATGGGGGATAGAGTCGTCCCTGTGATGCTCTAAGAACTCTTTTGCAAATTTAGTTCCTTTGTTGTTGGGCTACGAAGTCATTTATTAGTCCGAAAAACAAAAACATAAACGATATGTATGAAACAAAAAGAGCCAATTGTGGCTCACAAAAAACATTTTTTCAAGAAATGCCCATTCACTGGGCCACTAAAAACTTCTTTGCCTTCCAGATCCTGCAACCTATATGTGTTGTTTGCAAATACTTCAAGGATCTTGAAAGGCCCAAACTAGAGGGCATCAAATTTACTGTGTTTTCCCTTGTCTTGCCTTGGCGCGTCCCACTTGAGTACCAGATCACCTTGCTTGAATTCCTTCTTTCTGTTCTTCCTGTCAAAAGCCTGTTTGATCTTCTGATGATGATTGCAGGCTCTATCTATGACCTGTTCTCTGATCTGCTGCACCTCCACCATCTGGTGAATTCTTCTGATCACATGGTTAGGTTCTCCTTCAAGGTCCTGGAGGAAATTTTCCACAGGTAAGGCAAGCTGAGTGGGAAAACGACCTCTATTCCATAAACAAGTTGGAAAGGTGAGAGACCCAGGGATTTCTTTGTTGTTACCCGATCAGCCCAAAGGGAAAATTTGAGCTTTGAGTCCCAGGCCCTCTGATTGTCCTCCAATAGCTTTTTGATAAGCCTGATCAGGATTTTATTGGAGGACTCTACCAGTCTGTTTCCTTGAGGATAGTATGGAGTAGAGTGAACCAATGAAATCCCAAATTGTTCACAAAATTTGATCAGAGGCTCGGACGTGAAGGGGGAGGCATTGTCAGTGACAATCCTGTTTGGGAAACCAAACCTGGCTATGAAGTCTTCCAAGAGGCTGATGATTACTTTGTTAGAAGTGCTCCTGGTGGGGACAACCTCTATCCGCTTGGTTAAATAATCAGTTGCAGTGAGGATCCATCCGTGCTGGCCACTTGAGGGAGGATGAATCTCTCCAATGAAATCCAATCCCCACTGCTGAAAGTGTGCCGAAACTTCTACAGGCTTTAATGGTAGAGATTTGAGTTGCTGTTTACCTAAGAATTTCTGGCATTTTATGCAAGCCCTGAATTCGCTGCAGACATCAGAAAACAAAGTAGGCCAATAATACCCAGCCCAGAGGATTTTGTGGGTTGTGGTCTTCCAAAAATGATGACCTCCATAGAGACTGATATGGAAATCGAACATCACCCTCTGGGCTTGCAGCAAGTCCAGACATCTTAGCAATATCCCCAGAGGGTCTCTCCAATACAAGGCTCGGTCGATGAGACAATACCTGACTACTTTGAGCTTCAACGCTCTGGCTCTACTCTTTCCTAATCCGTCAGGGGGCTTTAATTCTTGCAGAAAATACAAGATATCCTTATACCAGGGACATGATGCTAGAGGTATGATGATCTGAGAATTCCTGTTGGATGACTCAGCTTGCTCATTGATGAAGTTAATCCCCAAAGTATTGCAATTGGATTCATCCAGCAAATTGGCCAAACCTTTCCCCTTTATCAACTTGGTGGGCTTAATTTCCAGGTCAAATTCCAGGATCTTGGATATCCATTTACCCCTTCTCCCGTCTATGTCAGGCTATATAAGAATGTCCTTCACAGAGGTTGAAAGGACATATGCAGTGATCTTTGAGTGCAAAACATAGATCCTGAAATCTTTGAGAGATTTCACCAATGCATAAGCCTGCTTTTCCATGATCGCATACCTGAGTTCAACATCTCTCAATGCCTTGTTGTAGAAAGAAATAGGTTTCTCTCGCCCTTGATCATTTTTTTGCAACAAGACTGTTGCTACTGAGTCATCAGAAGCAAATGAGAAAATCAGGAAATCTTTAGAATAATCGGGACTGATTAGCACAGGTGCCTCAGTCAATGCTTTCTTTATTTGCGTAAAAGATTCCCTGGGTTCAACAGTCCACTTTATTTCATGACCCTTCCTGAGCATGGCTGTGATGTGTTTCGCCAGCTCAGCAAAGTTCGAGACAAATCTCCTCAGAAAATTAACCTTCCCAAAAAATGCCTGAACTTCCTTCTTAGACCCGGGAAGTGACAGGGCTTGAATCGCTTCCACCCTGCTCGAGTCAATCCTTACTCCTTCTGCTAACCCTATGTGACCTAACAAATTTCCCTCCTGCATAGCAAACAATGATTTCTTGGGGTTTAAATATAGGCCATACCTTCGACACTTCAGGAAAACTCTTTTTAAGTGGCAGCAATGTTCTTTATCAGTCTTAGAGAAGACTGTGATGTCATCCAGATATATCACCATAAACTGGTCCTTCTCCCCGATGAAGGCTATGTCCATGGCCCGCTGAAATGTTGCTCCTGCATTTATCAGTCCGAAAGGCATTTTGGCATACATGAATGTGCCCCAAGGAGTGGTGAAGGTTGTTTTTTCTCTGTCCTCAGGCATGACTGATATCTGATTGTATCTGGAGAAGACATCAATCATGGATATCCTGGATGCGACAATGACCCTCTGCAATATGTGTTCCATGTTGGGCAGGGGATAATTGTCCTTTCTGGAACTTCTATTCAGGTTCCTGAAATCAACGCAGACTCTGATTTCCCCACTTTTATTTCTCACTGGGACGAGATTGGCTACCCATTCAGAATATCTCAAGGGGACAATGATCTGGGAATCCAACAACTTCTTTACCTCTCTCTCCATGACAGGTAGCAACATGGGATTTATTTGTCTCAGCTTCTGCTTAAATGACTTAGCCTCCTCTTTCAGTGGGATTTTGTGCTCGATGACTGATGTGTCATACATTTTGAGGTCTTCGTAGGTCCATGCAAACACATCAGCAAACTCCTTCAGCAGCGTAGTATATCTGGCTCTCTGCTCCTCAGACAAACTCCTTGACAACTTGACCAATTTAGGCTCCTCAGGTGTGCCTATGTTGCACTCAGTTGTGTCAGCATCATCACCTGAAACTGTACCTTTTACTGCCACATCATTCCCATCGAGCAATCTTTCTAACGGGATCAGTCCTTTCGGAATATAATTGCTCGGTAGCTGAATGATCTGGTGATCAGCAATTTTATTCACAAACTCCCCAGGGTGATGGTCAAGCTCTCCTTCAGTGTCAGTCTCCTCATCTATGTGCAATGCAGAAAAGTTATCGATGGATTGAAGAAACTTTTCAATCTCCTAATCATCCTCAAATACCTTCCAATGTTTGACATTGTCTGGTACAGAGGGTCTATACCTTATTTCAACGTCATATCCAACAGTGGGCAATGTAGGAAATTCGAGCACACTAGCTGTGAAAGCTAAAAGGTCGGCTGAAGCATTTTCTTCCCTTGGAATGAAAGAGATGTTAAAAGACAGGAAGAAATTATTAACTAGGTCCCAAACCTCGTTTCTGTAATTCTTGAGTCGAGGATGCTTAGCCTGATAAACATTTTTTACCTGCTGGACAATTAACTCTGCATCCTCGAACATAGTCATCTCTTTAATTCCCATTTCCTTGGCATCTCTTAATCCCAGAACCAGAGCTTCATATTCTGCCACATTATTGGTGGCTTTGAATTCCAGCTTGTATGACAGAGATATGGTCTCTCGACAGGGCGATATTAATATCACTCCGACACCTGTACCCATACTGGAGGAAGCTCCATCAAAGAACATCTTCCAAACAGAGGTGGTTGGAGGGGGTGTCTCCTGATTAAGAATGGGTTTCTTTCTGATCTGTAAAGGAGCCTCAGGGGTGTGGGTGAGATGTAGTAAACTGGAGCCTAAATCAATGTCCAAGGCATAGATGGGATGATTGGTAGGGTTGGCTTCATCACTGATTATGTAGGCCAGTTGGGCTGCTCTGTACAATCTCCTATGTTCCCCTCCAAACACTGGAATGGTGGCATATGTGAGATCCATCTGTAATGTCCCTCCAAGTCTCTTAATCCAAGACCTCGACAATAGCATGCAGAAATTAGGGGGGACGTCAGCTACCACAATATCCATGACAATGCTCTTCATGGGTAGCTGAAATAGAGAAACTACCAGGTCCTTGATGACTCCCAAACATTGCACCCTCCTGGAGTCAAAAGCATAGAGGTCATGATAGGCTCGGGTGACTTCCAGTCCTAATTCCTCCATGAAAGTTTTGGGCATGAGGTTGTGGGAGGCCCCTGAGTCCATAAGGCAATTATGCAACACTTTGTCATGTATGTTCAAGGATGTGTAGAAGGGAGGGGATGAATCATCTCTGTCTTCTACCATGGGACCTAGGACAACTGCAGGCCTTTCATCTTGGAGGTTTATGGAGTCTGTGAGAGGGTATGAGGCTTCAGATTTCAACAACTCAGAGAAGCTCTTTTTAAATTCCCCATGTTTAATTAACTCAGTGAGTGGCACAAGGATTCTGATCTTTTGAATTTCATGTTCGAAATTGAAAGAAGACATAGGCTTTGGTATTTCTCTAATTTCAGGAACATGATTATGGACAATGGGAGAGAGAGGTTGGGCCCTCTTACCTCTGTGAGCATTTTGTACTTCATTAGCAGGTCTCTTTGTTCTATTGGATGGCTCAGTAACGTCGGGTGTTGCTACCCTTTTTTCGGACCTCAGGTTGTACCTGCCTCGACCGCCACTAGCTTTATCTCCCTTGCTCAATTCATTTAGCTGACCATCCATGAGAGATTCTTCATAAGCAGCCTGAGTGAGATGAGGAAAATGAGGAGCGTCTTCTAAGCAGTGGATTTCAGGATCCAGCTCATCTGCTTCTCTTTCCTCCTCATGGGAAACCAGATTGTTCTAAAAAGGGGCCTGTATTTTCTGGTCTTCTCTGTCTCTTCCCCTTTCTCTGTGCATAGTTGGGGGAGCAATATTATTTGGCCTCCTAAAACCTCCTTTATTTTCAGTGTTATGAGGGCCCCTATATGTTTGTTTCCTTTCTACCTTCAACCTTTCCATCTCCTCGGTCAGAAACTTCATCATCTTGGCCAGTTCATTCACTTGAGGGTGGGGCAATGATGGGTCGGAAGTTGAGGCTTCCGACTTCTCCTTTCTTCTGTCTGTGTCGGCCTGGTTTCTCAGTCTGTCGGCTACCAATATGTTGGATTCCACTTCTATAGATGCATCTTGCATCTGAGCTAAAGAGGTGGCTCTTCTTTCTCTTAATAAGAGATAGAAATCGGGGTCAAATGCGCGAGCGTAGGAAATTTGAGCGGAGGCCTCTGAGGGATTTATCTCTGCAGGGATCTTGTTATACATTTTATTGAATCTTTTGGAGAAGTCAGAGACAGACTCTCCATCCATTTTCTTCAGAGCCCCAAACTCTGTCATGTAATGCATATAATCCTTCCTGTCTCCCCACTGTCTCAGGAAAACACCATCCAGAGCCTCAATTCCAGCAATAGATCCGAGGGCTAGTCCTCTAAACCATTTCCTGACCTCACCCTCCAGGATATGGACAAAGACTCCCATCCAGACATCTTCATTTTCAATGTTTAGGTTGTCTGCGTGCCAAGTGCTCCTCAGTAGTTATTTCTCCCTCCCCACTGAACTTGGGCATGTACTTCAAGTAGTCTCTAGCAGGGAGAGGATTCATAGGATGTGGTAGAATTAAAGGATCATATCTAGCAGCAACTATGGCGTCCATTCTATTCAGAGGAGGATTAGCGCCAGCCATAGGAATTTTAGGCAAAGGAGAACTTGGAGGAGAAGGAGAATGGACGGGAGATGTCGGAAAAGAGGTTCTTGGAGGAGACAACGGAGAAAAAAGAGAGAGAGCCAAGGGACCTGAGTGTGCAGATGCTTCCCTCTACGCAGTAGTAGCAAAAAAAGGAGGGGTGGTGAAACCTTCTGAAGCATGAGGTCTGTGGTGAGGCATGACCTTCAGGGAGGGGGGAGTGACAAGGATCTCTCTTTCTGATACCGGACCAGGAGGAGAAAACTCAGTAGCAACACTCCCGAAATTCAGAAAATGGGAAACCTCAGAGGAATGATGACTAGAAAGTTGAGAATAAGAAAATGGAGTTCTCACAGAAGGGGATGGCGTATTACCTATTTCAGCAATGGAAACTTCTTTCGCAGAGCTCTTTCCCTTTCTGCGCACTACTTCCGAGTCAGCTTCTGGTGTAGCTAAAGGCAAGTGTGGATTAGACCTCGTGTGTCTACCTCTCGAAGCCACAGTTGATAGAGAAGGTTCTCCCCGGTGGAGTCGTCACGATGGAGTCGCCAGGTGCATAGTAGAAATCTTCAAGTTCTGATATCTGATGCACCTTAAGAATCATTTGATCTTTGTCGTTCAATCCCGCGGAAAATGTTCAACTTCGTCCCCGACAACGACGCCAGAAATGTTGGCGTCAGAAGTCACTCTTGGATTGCTTGCAGGAGCAGAGCCCAAAGCCCATCAGTTTTATGTCACAATTTGTTTGAAAGGGGTGATCAAATGGAACAAACTCGGAACAGTCGTCTCGGCTCAGAAACTAGGCCAGGCATGCACGGGTGAGTGAGGTCTTCATAAACTTCAAACAGTGAGTTGCAATAAGGGTGAGTAGATGGAAGACTTCATAAGAAGGGTGCAAGGGTCTGCTATAGGCGTCAAGCTTCTAACAGACTGTGAGAGCAGGCATCTGAATACAAGATCTTCCTACTTTCAAATGCAAGAAACCAGAGAAAACGGCAATGCAACGATAAATCATTTATCACAACATAACTATGTTAATTCATGCGAAACATTCGATCATGAACTCTCCAGTAAGAGATGAAACATAGATGAAAAAGGAGAATTGTTTGTTATAAACCAAGAAGTCTCAAGCACAGATACATAACCAGGAAAACCAAAATGTTTGTTGAAAATTTACAGTCGGGAGCTTAGCTCTACCATTGATAGATACAAAAATGGAAAAAACGCCTTCATATACTCAGAACAACATTAGAAGCAAAATCAAGACACTACATTGAAAGCTTTGTGTCTGCATGGCTTTCTGACAGTCAACCTCTGAAAGATCATGCAAATTATGTCAGACGCCATCTAACTCTTTGACAGTTCCAATGGCGAATCGACGTGCCTTAAATTCATTGCCGTGCTTTTCCATTATGGCAGAGGCGACGTCTAACCACCACCAACCGCTTCAATTACTTCTTCATCGGGATTGAGGATGGCCCAGCCAACTCGGCACCTTCTGGACGTGGAGGGCCTCCCATGCTTCCACTTGGAATAATTGACTGGCTCAAAAGATATGCGTGGAGGCCAGCGTGTAAAGTAGGGCACGAGAATGGAGTGATGGGGCCAAAACGACGGGGAGTGGAGTAAGCAGCGATGAGGGAACGAGAGCGGTTACAGGGGAGCAGATGTGATGGACACATTTTAGTGGGAGGCTGATGCGGAGGGAAAGAGACACGTGGAAGATGGTGTGTGGATGATGAGAAGGAAGGAAGACCACGCGGACCATAGAGGGGAGGTGGATGGATGACACATGGCAGCAGGAGAAAGGCGGTTATGGAAGATGACATGACGAAATAGGGGCCCACGCTGGCTAAAAACAAAGCATTTGGGAATGACGGGGTCATGCAAGCGTCGTTGATCCGGGCGCTGAGATCTTGGCCGTCGAAAAGCT
>JZKD02S1781788.1:460179-471715 GCA_000966675.3 Picea glauca | reverse complement strand
AAAATGTTGGTATCAATTCTCAAACTAAATTATGAGTATTTGTAGGAGTCCGCTACCTCCAAAGATGAAGTAAGATGGAGAGAATTTGCAGTTTCCTGCAAACAGTCCCATTTTCCAGTTTTCGGCTGAAATATTCTTTCAGCCGAAACCTAGTTTTTAACAGAATTAAAAATAAACGTTTCGTCCGAAAAGTATTTCGGCCGAAATATTCTTACCACGGGAAAATAACTCATCCAAAAAACATTTTACACGAATTTTGAGGGCACCGTTAAATTTGACGTGAAAAATTTCGTCCGAAAAAAATTTTGGCCGAAAGAAACATTTGTTCGGCCGAAAAATTGCCGCTAGAAATTTTGGAGACCCGATTGTCACGAAAGTGTTACCCAGATTCATGATTTTACCCTTATAAATTTTACATAATACCCTTCTATGGGGTCTGAATCGCAATATGTGATTTACAAATATGGCCACTCTCAACTAACTCAAGGATTTTTCGCATTCGTTCAGCCAGTATGCCGAACATGTCAAGGATTTGTTATACCTTGGTGAGTTTCCTTTTGAGTCAGACTGGCAAGAAGATTTGGTCTCAACTCTGCCATTGTGTTGCTCATCTCTCCCTCGATATGTCTTGAATCCTCGATCATGAGAAGTTGTGCTCTCATCCTGCACTAAATCAATTTCATCTCCTGATGAACTGTTGACTTCTGGAGTCTCAGTGACTATCCTGGGGTCTTCTTCCCGAATTGTTTTGGAGATTTCTCCAACATCCTTTGGGACATAGCCTATCCCGACATATCTATGCCAAATCACTGCCTCAATGGGATCTACAATACCTTGGCCATTGGCTCCAAGGCCTCCTCCTTTGTATCCCATTTTTCTCATCAACGTTAAGTCGATGCAAGAAGCATGTTGTTCAAGGATTTCAAAAAATCATCGGCATTGATCAAGAAAGGAACTACACATGGTTTATTTACCTTCACCTCATACTGGGACTCTTGATCTGCTTCTTGAGATGTGTCTAGTTGTTCCTAGCTAGAAGGATCAATGGAAGATGCTTCTAGGAATCCTCCTTGGTTTTTGGATGCATGTAGGTCATCTTCATTTGCTTGAAAAATTGTGCATGCATTTGCGTTGTCATGCTCACTCCCATAACTGGTGAATTTTCCATGGTCACACAATGGTATTATCACTGTATCATTCGTAGAGCCTTCCCCTGTCTGCATCTTCATGGCTTGCAACTTCTCTTGAAACCTTTGGTTCTCTTCTCCTGCAACATGCAACAATGTCTTCAATCCAACATTCTCTATTTGAAGCATTTGGCTGAGCTCTTGAAGCTCATCGAACCATGACTATTTTGGCGATATTGTCATCCTTAGCTTCAACACCTGCAATCAATATCAAGCCTTCTCTGATACCACCTGATCTGAACTAGAGGGTGATTAGTTTCCAATAATTGGTTGATTATGTCACTCCTTCATAAAGCTTAGTTATAGATCGTTTTACCTGAGTGATTTGCAATTAAAGGTAAAGTTGAAGTCTTATAATCTTTAATCCAAAGTGAATAAAAACTCCTAGTTTTACTTATGTTTTATATGTCATGCTTGTATTTAATATCCTATGTGTGGAAATTCATAGAAAATAAATATAAGAACATAAGATACATAATGGATATGACACTTCCCTTGATAACGGAGTTCACCTAGTGTGGGCTACCTCTCTGGGTCATGATCCAAATCCTAAATGCTTTATTCTCCTCATTGTAGTGATGTCTCTCCTTTACAAGTTGTAAGGCCAAAGTCCCTTTTCGGTGATGGAAACAAGAGATCGGAATGTGATCAGGAATGTGATCAGGAATGTATACAAGCTTCACAAGTTCTCATGCTCATGAGTCATGCATGATGCTGACATGGACATCATTCCCACATACTGAATACATTAAAAGAGGAAGAATAAAACATGATCCCCATCATCATGGATCCATCAAGTGCCTTAGATATGTTTCTCATATCCAAGCATAAATACGTAGCCCATACAAAGATATCGCAACCATGAGATTTAGAACTACTTCATTGGCCACTTATCATGCAAGTGCCACAATTTCTCTGTCACATATAATTGATTGGTTTTATGTGGAAAATGAGAAGAAAATAAGAGATAGAAGGAATAAGTTGATCATGTTGCCTTGCTGCAGCCTATCCATGCTCCTTTAGACCTGTAACACACATGATATGCTGCAACATTTAATGAAAAAACAACATAATGAAAATCATGCTTACATTGGCTTGTCCATAACTTAGCTTGTTGATCTGAAACTCTGCTGCAAAAATAGACCTTGCCATTGGATTTGCATCGCTGAATTACCTAAAAATGACTGTCAATTCGTCTCCATCGGACACATTCACCTTTCTAGACCTCCTGCCTCGATCCACATGAAATTATGGGAAATTAATGCACTGAACCCTGCATAGAAATCCATGACAGTACAAACCTAGGAGAACTGGTGTGCTCCTCCCCCATGCATTGGTGAAAATGGGTTCTTAAGTAAAAAACCTGACGAATATTCCAACTAAGTCCATTGGCCGAGTTGGTTGGCGCGCAAGTATTAAGGCGTTTGGGTACGGGGGAGCTCTTGGTGTCAAACCCGTGGGCCACCTTTTTAGTGAAATTTTTACAGTCTCTTCTAATGTTGTAGTTTGTCCTTCTAAGTTTGGCAGGACCACCATATGTTGTAGTTTGTCCTTCAAAATTTGGAAACATGCCCTCATTGGGAATTTCGGTGTTGCCACGTAGTGCCCTCTAATTGGGCCACGTGGTGCCTAGCTATTGGCCCCTATTTTCCAGTCACCTGCCACATAGCGTTTTATTGTACCTTCCACATCAACTGCCATGTCATCTTGTACGAACTGCAATGTCAGTTCCCACGTCACTGTACAGACTGCCATGTTAGCCTGCCATGTCATTGTACGGAATTCCATGTCAAAATGCCACTTCACTGTACAGACTCCGATGTCACTGTACGGACTACCACATGGCATGGTCTGATTGGTCCACAGATCAACCCAAAAATTCCAAAAATGGGTGACACGTGCTAGCCTCTGGTGCTGCCACATCAACATGTTGACGTCAACATGACACATGTCGCCTTTCCACTCCAACCACGTGTGTTGTATGGATGATGACATCATATGTACGGATGTCGACGTCAGCATTACGGATGGTGACTCATCCCCTGCTGACTAGGCTACGTTGACCAAACTTTGACAACGAATATCTTTCAATCTGTAACTCTGTTTGACGAGTTGTTTATGTCATTGGAAATCTTGTGATGCACTCTTTGCGATCATGCCATTTTATATGAGTTTTGTGAAATTTTAATTTTACCCTTTCTTTGCCCATTGAGGCCATTCTGAACCTCCCGGGACACTTTTGAAACTTTCATGATGTTCCCTAGATCCATCCAGATCAAATAGGGATGAAGGTTACTCTCTTTCTCGTGACTGAGTCTCTATTTCTTGCGATCAAAAGACTATTTTCCTGTTCTTCCTCGAACCCAAGAGCTTAGTCTCTCGTCTCTACACTCTTTGTAGGTATTCCTCTTCCCACCACACCTTCCTTGCTTTCCTTCCTTAGCCATATTGTGTGTGGCCCAAATTCCCAGTCTGTGGTCAGGTCTATAAGCCTTACATATGGGTGGTCTGCCCCATCCCCTCATTAACTCTCGAGGAGGTCTTCCCACCTACCAGCCTGACTATAATTCATTCCTGTGTGAGATGGTTGTTCTAATCCTGAGCAATTAAATCGAGCAAAGTACTGGTCTGGTGGAGGCTAACAAAACCATTCTTGTTCCCCTTCACCATATCTTTGATAGAATTTGTGGTCTCTCTTAGCACACCCCCCTTCTAGAAGTCATGCAACACTTATCCATTTTCTAGTAAATAACATAATTTACATTCATTGACCTTTTATACAAAGGTCCATCAAATAAAAAATTCACACATATTGATTTTTCCATAGTCTCTTGGCCAATATATTTATATTTACAAACATGGGGAAACAGGGTGTTACAGTTCCCTCCCCCTTAAAGTAACATTGTCCTTGATGTTCTATTTTTCAATAAACTGTGTACATACAGAAGTAAACAAACTTGGATATGCATGTCTCATGGCATCCTCCATTTCCCACGTAGCTTCATCTGGGCCAAATTGTTTCCATTGCACCTTGACCTGTGCAATGGTTCAGTTCCTGAGTGAGGTTTCCTTCCTGTCTAATATGCATTGAGGTTCTGGAAGGAATTCTCCTTCTGGATCCACCTAGATCACAGACCAGTCAATTATATGATTAGAACCATGTACATATTTCTTCAATAATGAAACATGGAAAACATTATGTGCCTTTATTGTGGGAGGGAGTACTAGCCTATATGATACATGTCCCACTCTATCTAAGAATTCAAAGGGTCCACAATACCGAGGTTCCAGATTGGCAAAAGCTCCCATTCTCAGGGAACTCTTCTTGGGCCTAATTCAGAGATAGACATGGTCTCCTGTCTTGAACTCTCTAGGAGTTCTCTTTTTTTCGACGTAACTCTTTTTTCAATCCTGAGAAATTTTTACATTTTTCTTTATCTGAATCACTTTTTGTTTCATTTCTTTCATCATGTCAGGTCCGATTGTAATTCTATCCACTCAATTACTCTAGCTGATTGGAATATTTCACTGTCTACCATAGAGAGCTTGAAAAGGAATCATCTTCAATGACTCTTGATAACTGTTGTTGTAGGAAAATTCTACCAATGGAAGGTAGTCTTCCCACTTCTTAGGTTGATGCATTACATGCATCCTTAACATGTCTTCTAATATTTGGTTTACTCTTTCTATCTTTCCATCAGTCTGAGGGTGATAGGCTTTGCTAAACAACAATTTAGTCTCAAAACCATCCATTAAAGACTTCCAAAATCTTGAAGTAAATTTTTTGTCTCCATTAGATACAATCTCCCTAGGAATGCCATGCAGTCAGAATATCTCCTTCATGAAGATGTTAGCAATATATATTGCCTTTCATGTTGACTTGACAGGAACAAAGTGAGCAGACTTGCTCAATTTTTCTACCACTACCATGATGGCATCATTCTGCTTGGACGATTTTGGTAATCCGATGATGAAATCCATGGAGATGGTTTCCCATTTCCATTATGGAATTGGTAGAGGTTATAACAACCCCACTGAGTGCCAGTGTTCTACCTTAACTTGTTGGCATTCTAGACAATTAGCTAGATAGTCAGCTATGTCCTTTTTCAATCCAGGCCAACACAATTGTTTCCTAGTGGCTGTGATCATTTTCTCATAACCTAGGTGATCAATATATGGTCTCTTGTGTAGTTAATCCATTATGAACCTCTTCAAGTCATCACAACTTGGAATATACAATCCATGTTTGTAGGTCAACAGGCCTTCATCCAACATCTGATAGCCTTCATACTTTATCCCTATGGTATCTTACTTTAGGTATGACATCACGGTCTTGAAGAATGAATATGTTTCTTGTGAATTTCTAACTCTCTCTCTAACATTTGCTTGACAGGTGCTTACCGCTACCAGGTGAATCATTTTCAAACTTCTGCTAAGGGCATCGGCCACCCTATTTTATTTTCCTTTGATGTGTTTGATTTCAAAATCAAACACACTAAGGAGATCCATCCACCTAGCTTGTCTAGAATTTAGATTTGTTTGATCGAACATGTGCCTCAACCAACAATGGTCTGTCATAACTAAAACTATCATACCCAGGAGGTAATGCCTCTACATTTTTAAATCATCCACTATGGAATCCAAATATAGATAATGGGACACATAATTGATTTCATGCTCATTCAATTTTCTGGATTCGTAGAAAATTGCAAGCCCTTCATCCATAAGGACTCCTATGATTCCTTCCTTACAGGCATCTATACACATGAGGAAGTTAATATCAGGTTCTGCAATCTTTAGCACAGGTGCATGGGTTAGAAAATATTTCAATTCCTGAAATCTTTCTTCACAATCTGATGTCCAAGTGAATTTAACCCCATTTTTCTGAAGGGAAGTGATTGGACAACCAATTTTGGAAAACCCTTTTATGAACCTCTTATAGTATCCTGCTAATCCCATAAAAGATCTGATATCAGATACATCCTTTGGGGTAGGCCATTCCATGATAGATCTGATATTTTCAAGGTATACTGCCACTCCTTCTTCAGAAATGACAGGGCCTAAGTAATGGACTTGCTTCTGGGAAAAGTCACACTTGCTAAATTTAGTGTAGAGTTAATTCTCTCTTATTACTTGTAGCACTAATTTAAGATAGTCTTCATGCTCCTCTATATTCTTATATTATATTGGGATATCATCAATGAAAACCAATACAAATATGTCTAGGAATTTGTTGAGTACATTATTCATCAAGCACATAAAAATGGTGGGGCGATTGGTTAATCCAAATGGCACCACCACAAATTCTAAGTGACCATACCTTGTGGATGTCTTCATACTTGATTTGGACTTGATGGTATCCATACCTTAAGTCAATCTTTAAGAAAATAGAAGCACCCCTAATTGGTCGAACAATTCATTGATTATTGGCAAGGGATACTTGTTATTTATAGTTGTCTTATTAAGTTTTCTATAGTCTATGCACAGTCGAAGTGTGCCATCTTTATTTTTCACAAACAAGGTTGGTGCTCCCCATAAAGACACACTGGGTTGGATGTATCCTTTGTTCATCATCTCCTTTAGTTTTATATTGAGCTCAATTATCTCTGGTGTATTCATCCTATAAGGCATTCTAGACACTGGAACTGCTCCTGGTGCAAGTTCTATCGAGAAGTCAATGCCTCTTCTCAAAGGTAGACCCGGTACTTCTTCTGGAAACATGTCTCTATACTCTCTTAATATGGGTTGGTCCTTTAGGTTTGGTTTTTAATCTTCAACAGATTCCAACGCATGTATTACATATAGAGAACATCCCTTTTTGCAATAATTTTTCATTTGAAGGGATGATATTCGTCTCACTGAGACAGGATTTTGAATCCCTTAGAGAGTTATATTTCTCCCTTCTTCATTTTCACAGTCTAAGGTCTTATGGTAATAGTACAACTTGGTTTTATAAGGGGATAACCAATCCAAGCCAATCAACAGGTCATAAGATCCTAGGGGATGTATATTAAGGGTTTCTTGGGTGGGTAATAGATCCATAATGAATTGGCAAGCTGGTATGACCTCTCTTACTTTTATTTTGGTGAGAGTGGATAGTTGTACCAACCATCGCTTAACATGTCTAAATGGTTGCATTTTACACTTATGAACAGTATGAGGGGATACATAACTCAAATTATAACTAGGGTCAATTAAAATAGAAACCAAATGGTTGGAAATCATATCTTCCGTCTCCACTACTGAAGCTTGGTGGTTGGATTGTTTATTATCCATGGCTGCATAAATCTGTAGCATGCTCCTAGCCACATCATTGACTATAGTATCTTCTTGGATGTTGTATACTCTCCTATTGTTCTATTTTCTATGTTGGAAATCCGTCCATAGATGTTCTTCTCTGCAACCCCAACATTTCAAGGGTTCTCTCTTTGGGTTTTCAATCTTTCTGGGGTTTGATCCAAAAGGTTTATTTCCACTCTAGGAGGGGAAATTCTGCTGATACAAACTTCTGGTAGGAAGGCTCATCCTAGAACCCTTCCTATAGTTCTTATAAATTGAGGATTTAAACCCATTCTTATTGAATCCTGAACTACTCTTCTTCTTGAAGAGTTTCTTAAATTGTTTCCATGACAAGTCCTTCTCATGGATTCCTTTCACATTCCTAAGGTCTTCCCGCCAAATGGAAGAATTTCCTTTCAGGTTGAAGATGGTTATTCAAGCCTTCGAGTTTTTAGAGTAGTCATAGACTCTGAAGTACTTCTTTAAACCAAGCAGCCAATCTTTGGCCTCTTCCCCTTTTTCAATCTCTCCATCGAAAGAGGGTGGTTTGGATTTATTGAATTGTTCAGGATCGTGACTTTTGGAATTCTTTTTCTTATTTCCTTTCCTTTGATAATGTGAGATATTTTTTTCACTAGAAGATCCCTCAAAGTTACAATTTTCCTCTCCAAAGGACTCTCCCAATGATTTTCCCCTTCCTCTAGGTTGGGCCTTCCTCGAGGTACTCCTCCTAGTGTGTCCACATATGGGACCACATTTTCTTATCTCAGGTGGACTTTGAATCCTCTTCGTATGTCGTCTTTCCACATGACTAGTTGTAGGTCCATGCTGCAGTTTCCTCTATATATCGGATAAGATCTGTAGCAAGACTCCATTAATTTCCATTTGTTTTTCTTTCTCCTTTATCAATCTCTCGTTTTCGACCTTGCAACTCTGTAATTCGACCATGAGTCTCCTTATAGCTTCATCCATATCTAGAGGGGTGTTCACGGCCATCGTCTCATCATATTCTTCCTCTCTATTGTGGGAGCCATCCCCCACTTCATGGCGCGTCACCATCATTTATGTTTGTAGTTTCCTGTATTTACTGACTGCTTGAGTGCTAAAAAAACACTTGTTGTTAACTAACAGTCTATTAGTTCATGAACAACACACAATTTATATTTCTTAAATACACACATAGTAGAAAGTTTTCATTCTTTTCTTCAGCAAAAGTTCAACTAGACTCTTTAGGAAAGAGGTAAGACAGGGTGTCACCCTTAAACTACTTTAAAATATGGTTTTTACACAGCTCGTCCATGAGCCCAAGAAGGCCAAGTGTTGTAACCATGCTATGATACCAATTTTTAATGCACCTGACCCCTAAGTATCTTTACTAGGGATGAGGCATCAAAATTTGTTCTCCTTAACATCTCAAATCTTATGTATGAGGTCTTCATCCTCTTCTACTTACCATTTACATTCTAATGACTTCTACCAGGCTCAAATCTGAGCTTTGGGTTTCCAGTTATGGCTTCCCAAATATCTTTGTGTGTTCTCGCCTCATGTTGCAGTCAATTCTTCTGTAGGCACAATCCTCCAGAACCACAGAAATAGGATCAACGGTCCTTGTTCCTCACCGAGATCTACAACCTAGTTTCTTCCTTCGGAAATTCAATCTTCGGTTGAATCTTCATGCACAATCCAAAAATCCTCCAAAGTGGCTTTCTAATGGAATGGACCTTTGTCTTCCACGCATACCCTTGCTAATAAATGATGCACGCTTCTCCTTTAAGATCAATGACCCACAAAAATTTCGAGCTCTGATGCTTCAGGAAATTCCGAACAACCATCACGCGAATCCCCCATAGTGTAAAATCTCTAAAGTTCACAATTTGACGCCATGTGTCCTCAAAGAATCGATAACTTTGATTCACTTTGGAACTCCAGGATTTGACAGTTCTCGAGTCTTTACACACGTGAATATCCGTAGTGAAATCCTTTTGGAGTATCATATATCCTCACACATGTCATCCACTACTAATGGTTACGATGAACTCCGATGCTTCAGCCTTTGGGAGTTCTCAACTCTCGCAATGAGCCTTCAATTGGAGTGACAGATCCCTTGACACCTATCCTCTGAGATCGACGACTCAGCTAAATTTCGGGCTCCAGGCCTTCGGGAGTTCTTGTTCCTCTTTTCTTTGAAGGGGATATCCTCCTAAGTAACAGATCGCCTGCCACGTGTCCCAAAATAATGGACAGTTGAGATCCTCTCTGTTACTTTGGGATTTGGGGATTTTCAAAGAACCAAGCTTCAAATCCTCTAGAGTGGCTCTCCTCTAGAGTTAATGATATACTTACATGCATCTTAGTTTATGGATGGTTCATATCTTCTCTGGCTTCCTGCAACTTCAGGGGTCTTCAACCTTCTACGCCTGCTTCCTTCTAGTGTGTTAAACCTCTGGAGTACAAGATCTGGTGCCATGTGTCTCCCGATGCCAATGGCTAGGATGGAATCTAACACTTTGGGCCTTCTGGATTCTCTACAATACTATACCCCAATTCCTCTGGAGTCCAAAGTCCTGGAATCCAGTAGTTTTGGTCACTTCACCAACCACTTTGGACAGGTGGGCACATACCACGAGCTAACATGTGGAAGGGCTAGGGGAGACACGTTCCCTCATTGGGGGGGTGACACATGTCATGTTCCAATAGGTATATAGCATATGTGATACACATGAATCCAGGTGACACGTGTCAAACCTATCATGGGTCTACATCACCCTAGGTGGCGTCACTGAACCACATCACTCTGGAATGACAACCTTCTAACATCCCTCAGATATCAGGGTTGAGATTCAGACACATAGACCCATAGATTTATGACTCTCGTTGCTTCGTGGATTCAATTTTTGGGAGTTTTGTGATGAAAACTCCTCCCTTCTCCCGAATTTGGTCAGCGTCAGGCTGACCACAGCCTAGACATGATAGTTAGGAAGAGTCCCGAAGCGTCCTCAAATTGACGACTCTTGTCACTTCGAGCTTCGACATTCGGGATTTTTGTGATGAAAACTTTTCCTTTCTCATGAATTTGGTCAGCGTCGGGGTGACTACATCTTAAATAAGATGGCTAGGAAAGAACCCAAAGGTTCCCTAGATCTATGGTCCACATTTCTTTGTGAATTCAACCTTCAGAAGTTTTCAACGTTACAACATCCATGTTCTCTCGAAGTGGTCAATGTTGGGTTGACTTTGTCATAGATCTAACAGCTAGGAGAGAACTTGAAGGATCCCCAGATCAACGGTCTCGGTCACTTCACGGCTCCAGCCTTTGGGGATTTTGGCTTCACTGCCACTCCATTTTCGTGAAGTGGGACTTCGTCAAAGTACCATGGGTGGGTCTCTTCTACTAAATGATCAAGCGATAGGTGGGGCTCCTAATGATATCCCCAAAATCTATGGCTCTCCTTCACTTATTAACTTCGACTTTCAGGGATTCTGATAATATAGCATCTCCATCCTTTTGAAGTGGAACTTCGCCAAAGTACCATACGCGAAACCTTCCACTAGACGATCGGACAGTCGAGAAGGGGCTCCAATGGACTCTCGAGATCAATGACTCACAACCTTTCCTGACTCCAGAATTTGGGTAATTTTGACAGTTGTGAAGTTTGACATCCCAGGGCTTCAATCTTCCGAAGCTCCGAAGCCATCAAGGGCTAGCTCCTTTCAAACATCGCATAGGGTTCCTAGACCTTGGTTGTATGGACCCTTTTATGAATCTCAGGCTATAATCTCTCCTCTTAGATGAGATTTGGTTAAGGTCATGATTGTGAGACTAAGGTATCTTAGGCTACTGGTTTGAAGGAAGTGCCTTACTAGTTCGCAAAACTTTAAGTTCTGAAATAGGGCAGGGTAATACCGTGGAATTACCGAGACAGTAGCAGTGCTAAGAGGGTGTTAAGTACCAAACATCAATATAGCATAGAAAAACCTCAGAATAAGTACTCAACGCCTTGAAAAAGAGAGAATTTCATATAATAAGCCTCTTCGAGGGGGAAACCTCCTTTTACCCCACATAAATGTTC
>JZKD02S1781788.1:429300-443874 GCA_000966675.3 Picea glauca | reverse complement strand
AATTGATTGGGTTCTAAATATAAAGAAGCAATTCGTACCTTTTGTGTATGTGGCACATTATGTAGATCAAAGAATTGCTCCATCTGAAGTATCCATGTGATTGGGTCCTTGCCATTAAAATTCCTCATATCGATCTTAGGAATGTGGTTGGTATTCAACCCAAAGTCAGAGTTTCTCCATTCTTGGTTCACCTTCCTTGTGTCCTCATCATGAATTTCATGGGATATATTTTCACTTTCAGGTGTCCTCTCTATTAGGAAAATTTGCAATCCTTCCATTATTCCCCTTTTAAACCATCCCTCTTAGTATCCAACTTATCTTCCATTGAATCAACCTTAGTATCCAAATTAGATTCCATTGAATCCATCTTCTTTTGTAGATCATTTATGTCCCTACGCATTTCTTGACCTTCATCAAGAGTCCAAGTAGGATTGTCCGAGGGCGTATTTGGTGTAGACGTTCCCTCTTTTGGTGGCATGTTGGCCAAGTATCAATTTAAACCTTGATTTTGAGGTGATTTCTTCTCTACAATTCCACAGGTCTGATAAAAATTTGATGTGCCAAGTGGAATTTACGGTAACTTCCCGACAACTTGTTGATTTTTGGCCTTTCCAAGAGATCTCACTTGTATAGTGTGCCCCACACAAAATAATTGATATAAAATTTAGAAACTCATTCCCAAAATACTACAGACTGTCCACTATCTAATGAAACCAGTCTCACTCAATTTGGATACTCTAGAAAGAAGTTATGATTGTTTTACCTAGAACACCTTCTTGAGACTAGTCAATAGGACTAGTCAGATACCCTATCTTCCACAATTTTTATATACAAATTTACGATGACCTAGAATATGCACATTTTACCACATTAACCTTACTAATTTCTGTGAATATCCTCTGGAGTTCAGGGTCTTCAATAGTACATAAAATGTTTTATAGTGAAAATGTTACAATGACTCAGTTCGGGATGATTCCAGAACCCTAACTTGCATAGGGTGTATCTGTGAAATTATAAGGACTTAGGAGCATAAATTTTAACCCAACGTACCTTGATCCATCTAATAAATATCCTCCAATTCGTTCCTTCTGAAACATTGTAGAAAACCAGTTATAGCAAAAATTCCACGGTGTCTCAGATGTAGTAGTGAAAACCCAAGACCTTGAGCTCTAATACCATATGTTAAGAACCAAATATCAATATAGAATAGAAAAACCTCAGAATAAGTACTCAACGCCTTGAAAAAGAGATAATTTTAGATAATAAGACTCTTCAAGGGGAAAACCTCCTTTTACCCCACATAAATGTTCAAGTACAAGATGATTCCAAATGAAAATGTCTCCTTGGTATATATAGGAGACTAGGAGGTATAATTACAACTAATGGAATAAAGCCGGCATAAATAAAATAACATTACTAATCTAACATGCCCCAATTAAGGGGTAATTAGACAATATTAGGGCTTAACAGAGGGTTGGTCCGACTCTGGAACTTTGCGGTAACTCCCTGGGCAAAACACCTTCAAGGGTTAAATTGGAGCATATGGAAAATCAAGCAGAAGCATAAGTTCTCAAGCAGATAAATACATACACATCACTTGATCAGTCAATACAGAGACCAATCTTCAATGTATACATACATGCATTCATTCATTATTCCATTTCAAATAAAAAAGCATGAAAAGACTTATCATAACCAGAAGATGTGATGCGACTGCTGAAAGGGGTTCTCATTTACACCCAACCATAGGCTCATTCACTCCTAAGAGATTTACCACTGGCCACCCTCGAGCTAGGCCATGATGCTTTGAGATTGAAACTTTTCTTCTGGCTCAGTGAAAGTTAGGAATGAAGGTTACTATCCTTCTCCCATCTTGGTAATAGATAGGGATGAAGGTTGTTCTCCTTCTCCCAACTCAGTAATAGATAGGGATGAAGGTTACTCTCTTTCTCCCTACTCAATCATAGATAGGGATGAAGGTTACTCTCCTTTTCCTGACTCAGTATCTATTTCCTATGATCAGAGCTCACTCTATTTTCCAGTTCTTCCTCGAACCCGAGAGCTTAGTCTCTCATCTCTGAACTCTTTGCAGGTCTTCCTCTTCCCACCGTGCCTTCCTTTCTTTCCTTCCTCAGTAAGATTGCATGTGGCCCAAATTCTAAGTCCATGGTTAGGTCTCGAATCCTTACAAATGAGCGGTTTGCCCCATCCCCTCATTAACTCTTGAGGAGGTCTTCCCACCTACCATCCTAACTGTAATTAATTCTTGGGTCTAAGGGTTGTTCTGATCCTGAGAAATTAAATCCAGCAAAGTACTGATATGGTGGAGGTTAACGCAACCGTTCCTTTTCCCCTTCACCATCTATTTCATAGCATTCGTGGTCTTGCTTAGACCACCCCCTTTCCAACAATCATGCAACACTTATCCATTTTCTAGTAAATAACAAAATTTACATTTATTGACCTTTTATTCAAAGGTCCATCAAATAAAACATTTACAAATATTTATTTTTCCATAGTCTCTTGGACAATATAGTTATATTTACAAACAAGGGGAAACATGGTGTTACACTTTCTTGTCAAAACATTAACTCAGGCTCAAGGTTCCATACCTCTCTTGACTCCACATACAAATACAAAGGGGAGGGAAAAAAATTATAAACCACTTGGAATCACTTCCCACAATGCATGTGGGATAAATGATTAATATTATAAGATCAACATTCAATATTGACTCAAACATGAAAACAATGGTTGTTGCGTGTGCACTTACAAGAGCCATAACTCGAGTTTCTGAAGGAAAAATTAGGCATGAGATGGATCGTTGGAAAGATGTAGGAGTGAAGAAAATGTTGGTAGAGTTATTTAGTCCATATTTATAGTTGAAATGCATGAAAATTTTTAGAAAATAGGAGGCACGATTTTTCTTCAATACTAGCCACACATTTTTCCACAGCCCATAAATCGAGTTTCTGAAGGCCAAATCAAAAAAATAAGAACTCATTGTAAAGCTCAAGACTTAAGGAACAATTGGAATTAGTTTATATTACCTAATTGGAACTAATAATTTCTTGTATTTAAATTAATCTAGCTATCGATATCTTGTCTTTTTCATAAATAAATTTATATACTTTCATTATTGTTTCTTTGATAGGAATGTGTGAGGAGGCAAAGAGTCTGAATGAAGACATAGATGTTGATAAAATAAAGAGTCTAGAAAGATGAATGGTTGTAATTGGATGGGACATAGAAAATATTAGGAGTCCATAAGAGGAATGGTTCGAAGGGGCAATGATATAAAAATGTTATAAATGCAATTTCACCCTCAATAATGCGGGGGATGGGTAACCCTGAATTGGGTCTTGTACAAATATTTATCAGTATTGAGGATAGCTTTGAAAGATTTTATCACTTACTTGTATCTCAGTATGAGGAACTCTTCCTAAAGGATGAATATAAGAAAAATCTAATTCATGGTCTATTCATGCAATTGTGCACGATTGTCGATTGTTCTTTGCAGACGTTAGCAATTTGTCACTTCTGTCAACTGGATTTGTAGGAAGTAATTTTGAATGGATTATGAACTCAGTTTCAGGTAAATATTCAATGTCATATATATTCAAATGGATGTGATAGAATGGTTTCTTATTGTGAAATGTAAACTCTTATTGTTTCCATAAGTGGAACTATATACTTGCAAATTATCTTTGTTACTGTTAAAATAGGGTTGCATTTGCATAGTAGAACAGGACTTTGATTAGGATTTAGTCTAACTTGAATGAACAAGTCTCTCTTCAGAGAGAAATATATTTAGTTAGCGACAAATAGGCCCACATATCGATGGATATTTCCATGCCAAATGAAAGTAGGTCTAATTGTGATCTTCCATTAGGAAATCCTTCCTCTTGTTGGAATGGGGCATTTTTTCCGCATCAATAGTGAGGTAGAAATGGCTATAACAAGGTTGATGGAATTAATTTTGGCTACAAGAGAAAATGTTTCATTATAGTCAATTCCTTCAATTTGAGAGAATTCTTTGCAAACTGATCAGGCCTTGTGTCTTTCAACACTCACATCTTATGCATACTTATTTCTATGCACCCATTTACATCTAAAAGGTTTTGTTCTTTTGAAAGAGGTACAAGATCGCAAGTATCATTCACCATTAAATAAATACTATTCATTCATTTATGTGTCCCAATCTTGATGGATTGAAGATTCTGCAAATGTGTCTAGATCATGATTTTGTTAAAGTTGATCCAAAAGATAATGGGCTCACTAGAATTGTTAATGTGTCCAACGCTAATCTATAGGATCACTGACAAGATCACCAACTACTTCTCAAGTTGACTGGACTCATCTAGGAAGTGGTGGTACTAGTGTAGGTTCATGTTCAATGGACACATTTGGAGGAAGGTGAGAAGACAAAGGTGTATTTTCATCCTCACTGTCATCATCTGAAGAAGAAACCAGAATAGGAACAAAAGATGGCACAAACATTGAATATGGATCGCAAGCCAAAGATGGACCAAATGTCGAATAGGATCACAAGCTAAGATATTTTCATGAAATTTAACATATCTTCTAATAATAATTTCATCAGAATGAGGTTTTTTGGGTCTCCTTTTTTATGCCTCCAATTACCTTATCTTGTCCTCTATCTTGAACAACTTTACCTCAGACATATGCACCATTTTCCTATTTTCTTCAAAGACATGTATTCTAGCCATTCTTGTGTATGCATGAGGTAACCTATGTTTAAATCATGATTTATGTGATTTCTTAATATTTGGAATTAAATTATTGATGTTAAATTCTTTCTAATTATATCGATTAATCCAAGAAGACCTTATGAAAAAACTCGTCCTCATCTGGTACCTGTCTGCGTGCATCCAATACTCAACTCGTCTGGTAGCTATTTTTGTTCTAGTATGGTACCAATGTATTTGACTCTACGCATCCGGTACCAATCCTCTTGTTCCATCTTTGTGCATCATATACTAGTTCTGCAACTACAGGCTTGGGTGTTTGAACGCATTTTTATTTCTATGGGTGAAAGGAATTTGTTGGCTAGAGAATCCTTTGTTTGTTGAAGACCACAATACACTTCATCCTCATGCACTTCATGTCATGAGGATGAATTTGTTTGCATGAAAAATGTTATATCAACCAATTGTAATATTTACGCAATAATTTGATGTTGTCTCCATGCCTTGGTTGTAACATATGTTTCTATTTAAAAGAGAGGGGATTGTAGATGATAGATGTATAGAGGCATAATTAAGCACCATTATGTTTTAGACTTGATTCCTGAGAAAACTATTGATTGTACACATTATTGAAGTAATAATATGAATTAAAGTTTATGGAATTTATGTGTGTGACCAAATTATTTATTTTGTAAGTTTCTTTTAAAGCTACCTTGTTGGTACAACAAGGGCCCATCGACCCAACGAAGGTAAGCTTCCGTGTATTTATTTGTGTGAATATAATTTTGTTTTGTGTGTGAATAAAAAAATTATGTGTTTTGATTGTAGTATCTAATTTTTAATGGGGGAGGGGAACCTCAAGAAACACCATATCCCCCTAAGAGAGTATGGAGGCAGAAAAATCCTAATATGTTTTTATAACCTACCACATGTTGAGCACTCAACACACCCTAAAAATCCTATGCCATATTTTACTTTTTGGGTACCACTTGATCTTTGCAATGTCTGAATCTGATCTCCTTTTGAGAAATGTTTTGTCTTTGCTTGTTCTCTTGAATCTCATTAGATATTAAGGTTTGTTTAACTTTATGAAACCCCATGAATTAAAAAGGATTAACACTTAAATAAGGAATCAACATCCAAAACACTTCACCCGATGCACTCAAGATTCAACATCGGAAGGAATTAAAATCTGAAAAAGAATCATTCGAAAAACCTTAATCATCGAGCACCAATATTCACCGGTATCAACAATAGGAAGTTTGTTTCACGACAAGGATCACATCCCGACATCATCGATAGCTGATCCCCTTCAGCATCGATAAAATGCAAAGTGAGTAAACATTAAAGAATAAAGAAATGATATCGCTAATAGACGATACTCGACGCATTTCAGCATCGGGAGTTTTTCAAGGAAGCTAATCCGAAGAAAAACACGTGATAGGTTCATCCTCGATCGCTGACCCCCTATACCTTTTCGCCATCTGCAAGCTCATGTTTATTTTGGAATGCACAACGTGAAGAAATTCCCAAGTCCAAATAATATGCGTGAATTAAGTCACTGGTCCTCACCACCACGTGTCTTTGCCAGATTGGAGAACTGTTTTACCCTGAGTCATTCTTGGTTCCCTAGGTCCAAGTCACACCTCCTTGTCAGTTTTTCCACGTCAACATTATACGATGATATTGAACTGCGTCGAATATTTTTCAAAGGAATTTGACGAAAACATTCGTAGCGCATCCCCGATCCTCGATTCACCCACTGAGAAAGCGACACGATGGGACATTTTAGCGGTAGATACGATTAGATTCAGAGAATTTAAGGCACTAATTAATTCCAAATACTGCATTAGTTGCTTCTTTTTGTGTGTATCAAAAGGACTGTTTGAAATTACTAATAGACCACATCACCCTCAGCGCCTCCGTCGTCAACCCAAGATGAATTCAAGTTGCAGAGATTCAACGACAGATTTGTTTGAATTCCACTCATCACCAGAATTAAATGGTTAATATGACACGATAAGTTCTTCCCCATTTTAAATTCTCTTGAGCCATTGTAAATGAAGCCATTCTGCATGCAAAGGAGTTTCAGAGCACCCGGAGAAGTGAGATGCGCAATTCGAAAGATGTAAAGATCCCATGAGTATCAAATAACCAGGTTTGTGTTAAGAACCAAATATCAATATAGCATAGAAAAACCTTAGAATAAGTACTCAACGCCTTGAAAAAGATATAATTTCAGATAATAAGCCTCTTCGAGGGGGAAACCTCCTTCTACCCCACATAAATGTTCAAGTACAAGATGATTCCAAATGAAAATGTCTCCTTGGTATATATAGGAGACTAGGAGGTATAATTACAACTAATGGAATACAACTGACATAAATAAAATAACATTACTAATGTAATATGCCCCAATTAAGGGATAATGAGCCAATATTAGGGCTTAACATGCCCCTCCCCTTGAGACAAGTTTTTTCCTCAACGCTTGAGTAACTCTGGATGCTTCTGTATAAAAGACTCATCTTCCCAAGTGGAATCTTCAGCCCGTAGTTTCCTCCATTTAATGAAATACTCTGAAATGGATCTATTCCTCAACTGGCGAATTCTTGTGTCAGTGATGGATTTAGGCTCTAATATGATTTTTCCTTCCTCGTCAAGTTCTAGAAATATAGTTTGAACTACGATCTTGTCACCCATAACCTTATTTAAGCATGAAACATGGAAAAATGGGTGTACTCGTGAAGATGCAAGCAACTCCAATTTGTATGCCATAGTACCAATCTTTTGCAACACCTTATAAGGGCCATAGTACTTTGGTGATAATTTATTATCCTTATTCCCTTGCTTGAGGGACATCTTTTTGTATGGTTGTAGTCTTAAAAACACCCATTCCCCTACTTCAAAACTTCTTTCACTACGATGTTGATCTGCTTGTTGTTTCATGTGATTTTGTGCCATGGTCAGGTTGTCCTTTAATATTTGGAGAACTTGTTGTTGATTCCCGATGTGATCTTCCACTACTTGAACCTTAGATTTTTATTTTAGAGAATAAGTGATGGAAAGAGGGTGGTATCCATAAATTTCCATAAATGGTGTCATTTTTGTTGCAGTATGAAAGGAAGTGTTATACCACCATTCTGCCAAGGGTAACCATTTGAGCCATTGTGTTTGTTTGTCAGAGACAAAGCAACGAAGGTGGCCTTCTAGACATTTGTTCACTATCTCGGTTTATCCATGAGATTGAGGATGATAGGATGAGCTATGAGCCAATTGAGTACCCAAACAAGAAAACAATTATGATAAAAAATGTCCAGTGAAGATGGGATCTCTGTCACTTACAATAATCTTTGGGCTGCCATGTAGCTTTTGAACTGTCTCCATGAATACGGTGGCAACTGTACTAGCTTTGAAGGGATGAGAGACTGCACAAAAGTGTGTGTACTTGGTCAGTCTATCAACAATCACCATGATGACACTCTTTCCTTCAGACTTCGCTAACCCTGTGATGAAATCCATGGAAACCTCCTCCCAACGTTGACTTTAGATGGATAATGGTTGTAAAAGACATGGGGTCTTAATTGTTTCCACCTTATATTGTTGTCAAACCAAACATTCTGCCACAAACCTTTGAACATTAGTTTTAAGGCCATCCCAAAAAAAACCTTTCTTGACTCTATGGTAGGTTTTCAAAAACCTCGAGTGCCTTCCTACTAGAGAGGTGTACAATTCCAATAGTACCTTTTGTTTGAGTTGGGAGTTCTTACATAAATATAAGCAATCTTTGTACCATAGTGAATCATTTTTCCAAGTAAATGTATCTGATGCACTGTGTTAGCAACAATTCTTGTCTTGGGCCCAAGAGCATCTAGAGCTATAGGTTGCAGGAAGAATGCCCAAGCGTAGCACATAAAGCCGCATTTCAGGATAAAAATCAAGTGAGTGGGCGAAATTATGTTGTCAATGGCCCGGATTCATCTATAAAAGCAGATCGATGATCGGCGGGAAATTGCGGTTAATGAAGTTGCGCTGAGGTTAGCGCAATGGATAGCGCCCATATTATGTGTAGGGAAAGATAGCAGCCGTCCATCCAAAAGATGCATGGCATGATATCTAGTCGCATCAGTGTTTCGACATTCAGGGATTCGAAGGGTAAAGGTTCCTTGTTGTCCTATGTCTCGAAACCCCGAAAGCACCAAAGGTGCCCAAAGTCGAGCCCGCAGTATTACGGGGCAATCTCAGCCATCCAACCGCAGGAGACACCTGGTGTGCGATTAGGTTCCTCATCGTTTCACCCATCGCGATTCCAAGGCTCAAGGTACATCATCATCGGGAGATTTCAGAACCACCAGATCTAGAGGGACGCGTGGTGCTAGATTAAGCCGTCTCGGCGTTTCGCTCATCGCAATTTCAAGAAGCTGGGATCAGCCCCTTCCTATTCATGAACACCGAAAGCGCCTTTGAGATTAAACATAGTGTCACAGCCTGTGGTCACTGGGGAAAGAAAGAGTTGCACAAAAGGGTCCAAAGGCATTGGGTTTCAGTCATAGAGAGGCCCGTCATGACCTCCAGTTGCCATCGAGCCTGACCTCGATCCTGGTCCGCGCTTAGAGTAAATGAAGGCAAGAAGGGGTGGTTGAAACCTCTCCTCATTCATTAAGTGTGAGGTATGGAGGGTCTGGCAAGCGCTCTGCTCGAGGGGATCCTGTGTATCCATTTTTCCAGAGAAGTCATGCTAAGTTCTCAACTAGCCGGAGGAGGTCTACACATGCTAGCTCAGTTTTTAATGGTTCATCTACTCCCCTTACAGGAGCCATGCACAGTTAAAGTGGCATTTGAAGAAGGATATCAGTACGAGTTTGAATGAAGTGACACCAAGCCTTGGGTGACTGGGCACGCCTCTGTTAGGCGAATTTCTCTGAGTATATAAACTCAGTCTTTATATTTTGTAAAGTATGGATGGTTGAGCAAGGCTCCCGGTTGAAAAGCTTTAATGAAGCAATGTTTTCCTGGTTATGTGTGGACTCTTGATACTTCCTGTATTATGAATGTCAGTTTCTTTCACGTCTTTGTTTACACTATATTAGAATGGCTCGAAATTGGAGAATCCAATTGAGTGGTAATTGTTAGAGAATGATGTAGATTTGATCACTGTAACAGTTTCACTGTTTCTAATTGATCCCTATGATTTTCTTAGCGTTGAACGAATTGGAATTGGAGAATCCAGTCAAGTCCCCCCTTTCAGTTTCTCGAAGCTTTGAACTAGAGGATCTCGCATTCAGATTTTTTCTTCTACAAATTACTGAAAGGCCTGTTTCCTGAGGTAGTTTGTCCACTCCTCTCACCAAGTCTTCAACCTGCTCATTTTCAAATCAACCCACTGACTGAAGTTAGATCAAGACCTCCTTTGTTCCTCGCATGCCGGACCCAGTCCCTGAGTTTGAGTGATATCTTCCCGAGTCTCTACCCATTTGATCACCCATTAAAACTATTGTGACATAAAAACTGATGGGCGTCGGGCTTTGCTCCTGCTGCAATCCAGGAGTGACTTCTGATGCTAGCATTTCTGGTTCCGTTGTCGGGAATGAAGTTGAAAATTTTCCCCGGGATTGAACGACAATGATTAACTGATTCTGAAGGTGCATCAGATATCAGAATTGTCAAGATTGCTACTGTGCACCTGGCGACTCCACTGTGGTGACTCCATTGTTTCCACTTCATTATTTCAGTTGTGGCTACTGTTGGCACCCCTGAAAGATAACCCAGAGTAGCTTTCTTGAGAAGGTTTCAGCGGCTGCTTTCTCAGCCTGAGAAGCTTCCTGGGGTAACGACAACATTAAGATCTCGCCTTTGATGGTGAACAAGGACCAGGCACATTTGAAGCTGCGCATCTTTCACCTGGCGACTCCATGATTCGAGGATCGATTGGTGAATCCACTGGTTCGATATGGAGAAAATTATGGCTCAAAGGTTTGCTTTCTGTGACTTTTCTTAGATAGTTGGTTTTCCTAATGCACTTCCTGATAGAGACATATGGGAAAATTTCCTCCCTGAATTTCACGCAAAGAGTTGGGAGGTACCAGCTGAGCATTTACTAGACTTTCATGAGGTTATTCATCGACTTAATATCATGCATGAAGATGTCCATATTAATCTCTTCAGGTATTCATTGAAGGGAGATTCTCTTGAATGGTGTCGGTCTCTTCCCACTGCAAGCATCCGCTCTTTAACAGGTTTTCATACAGCTTTCAATTCATTTTGTAAATATTATTTTCCAGTTGATTGTTTGTATGAAAATAGTTGTGAGGAGTTTTCTTCACTTCATGAAGCCTCTGCTGGCCTTGAAGACTAGGTCCATGATGAAGATTTTACTGTGGAGGAAAGCATTTGCCAGGAAAATATAGGGGTGTTGAATGATATTAATTGTGTTATCCCTAGAACAGAAGCATCTGACATTATATCAGTTGCCTCTATTATTTTAGATATTCATAACGATCAACATGCCTTTTGTGGAAATTGTGAGTTTATAGAGAAAATGTGGTCCATGGTAGATGACTCACCTGGATATCGGGTTGAAGCAGATGTTCCTAGCAGCTCTGCTCATGATGATGAAGACCCTCTCTTTTTAAAAGAGGGGTTAGTTGTGGAAGAGGATTCTTCTCTTTTCCTCCAGGGGGTTTCTCATGATATATTTTTACCTGGGATTAAAGAGAAAAAGATTATGTATGAGCAACCAGAACCAGCAGGTCCCACTATCCCTAAAATGAAAATTTTGTATGGGATCATTGTTCTGGAGGAGGATCATATCAATGAAGGACACCCCCTTTTTGATGTATATTATAGTGATGATGAGCAACAAGCTTATCCTACATTTGATCACTATAAAGATACTGAAGAGACAATCAGCAAGAAGAACCACCCCATGGTCCCTATTTATGATGAATATGAATCAGACCTGGAGGACAGCCAAGAAGAAGAGCATAAAGAACCAGTGGAACAGGTGACTTCCTGCCCGGAGCCCGCCCATTCACCTATGCAGACTCATGAAGTTCATCCCTATAGGAGTATCTTTGGAGCAGAGCAGGCCTGCTGCTACCCTTTTCACAGGGTTTGCCACTCATTCTATGATCCTGTCAGTGAGTACATGGAGTGGCATGTCTTTTATGCCTTGGAGCCGCCCTATTCTATATCAAATTCACCCTGTGAGGAGAAGTTGAAGAGTGTAGCTGTTCTGTTGTCACTGTAACACCATCTGCTGGTGATCATCGATAGAAAGAAAGAGATTCCCTTCAGGAAGTTACTTGATTGGCTATGGTGGAAATCTTCTTTCACCTAGCCCCATGTAAAGTGTTTTATTAGTTTAGGATTGTATATAAATAAGCTCCTTTGAGGATGTATCTTTATTTTGTTGCTTTTATTTTTCGGCCTGTATTTTCAGCAGCGGGATGTTTTGAGCCTGACTCCATAGCCCAACAACAAGGCACTGAAGCTGCGGAATGAGTTCTTAGAGCATCACAGGGATGACTATATCCCCCATGGAGCCTAATGTTAGCAACAATTCTTGTCATGGGCTCGAGAGCATCCAGAGCTGCAGGTTGCATGAAGAACGCCCAAGCGTAGTACGTAAAGCCCCATTTCAGGCTAAAAATCAAGTGAGCGGGAGAAATTATGTTGTCAATGGCCTGGATTCATCTATAAAAGTAGATCGACAATCGGCGGGAAATTACGGTTAACGAAGTTATGCCGAGGTTAGCGCCCATATTATGTGCAGGGAAAGATAGTAGTCGTCCATCCAGAAGACGCGTGGCGCGAGATATAGTCGCGTCGGTGTTTCAGCATTCAAGGATTCAAAGGGTGAAGGTTCCTTGTTGTCCTATGTCTCGAAACCCTGAACCCTGAAAGCACCAAAGGTGCCCAAAGTCAGGCCCGCAGTATTACGGGGCAATCTCAGCCATCCACCCGCAGGAGACACTTGGCGCGTGATTAGGTTCCTCACCGTTTCGCCCATCGCGATTCCAAGGCCCAAGGTACAACATCGTTGGGAGATTTCAGAACCGTCATATCTAGAGGGACGCGTGGCATCAGATTAAGTCATCTTGACATTTCGCTCATCGCAATTTCAAGAAGCTGGGATGAACCCCTTCCTATTCACGAATGCCAAAAGCACCTTTGAGAGTAAACACAGGGTCACAACCTATGGTCACCGGGGAAAGAAAGAGTTGTGCAAAAGGGGCCAAAGACATCGAGTTTCAGTCACAGAGAGGCCCGTCACGACCTCCAGTTGCCATCGGGCCTTTCCTCGATCCTGGTCTGCGCTTGGAGTAAATGAAGGCAAGAAGGGGTGGTTGAAACCTCTCCTCATTCATTAAGTGTGAGGTATGGTGGGTCTGGAAAGTGGTCTGCTCGAGGGGATTCTATGTACCTGTTTTTCCAGAGAAGTCATGTTAAGTTCTCAACTACCCAGAGGAGGTCTGCACACGCTAGCTCAGGTTTTAATGGTTCAGCTACTCCCCTTACAGGAGCCATGCGCAGTTAAATTGGCGTTTGAAGAAGGATATTAGTATGAGTTTGACTGAAGGGACACCAAGCCTTGGGTGACTGGGAACGCCTCTGTAAGGCGAATTTCTTTGAGTATATAAACTCAGTCTTTGTATTTTGTAAAGTATCGATGGTTGAGCAAGGCTCCCGGTTGCAAAGATTTAATGAAGCACTATTTTCCTGGTTATGTGTGGACTCTTGAGACTTCCTGTCTTATGAATGTCATTTTCTTTCACATCTTTGTTTACACTGTATTAGAACGGCTCAGAATTGGAGAATCCAGTCGAGTTGTAACTGTTAGAGGATGATGTAGATTTGATCACTGTAATAGTTGCACTATTTCTAATCTATCCCTGTGATTTTCTTAGCGCTGAACGACTTGGAATTGGAGAATCCAGTCAAGTCCCCCCTTTCAGTTTCTTGAAGCTCTGAACCAGAGGATATCGCATTCATAATTTTTCTTCTACAAATTACTGAAAGGCCTATTGCCTGAGGTAGTTTGTCCACTCCTCTCACCAAGTCTTCAACCTGCTCATTTTCAAACCAACCCACTGACTGAAGTTAGATCAAGACCCCCTTTGTTCCTCGCATGCCGGACCCAGTCCCTGAGTTTGAGTGATATCTTCCCAAGTCTCTACCCATTTGATCACCCATTAAAACTATCGTGACATAAAAACTGATGGGCGTCAGACTCTTCTCCTGTTGCAATCCAGGAGTGACTTCTGATGCTAACACACTGGAATCTTGCTGCAACCTTTGAATGAGATTCCACACTTTTTCATCATTATTCCATTCATCCCTTGCTTCTATTATCCAATCGGGTTGGATGATCGATATAGCACAGAGAAGGGCCTCAACATCTTCATCCTTTCTTGAGAGTGTATCTGCCACAACATTTTGCTTCCCCTTTTTATAGACGATTTCAAAATCATAACCCAATATCTTGGTCACCCATTTTTGTTGTTCTTCTGAAGATAGTCTTTGTTCCAAGAAGTATTTAAGACTATCATGGTATGTTTTGACCTTGAAGTGCCTACCTATTAGGTAAGGATATCATTTCTTCAATGCATGTAGTATTTCCATCATTTCCTTCTCATAAATGGGTTTGTGTAAGTCCTTTCTCTTGAGTGGTCAACTTTCAAAATCCAGGGGCCTTCCTTCTTGCATTAGGACAACACCAATTCGATTTCCCGAGACATCACATTCCAAAAAAAAGGTTTTTGTGAAGTCTGGAGTGGTCAAGACAAGAGCTTTGCACATCACCTCTTTAAGTTGTTCAAAAGCTTTAGTTGCCTCTGGAGTCCATGAAAATGCATCCTTCTTAGTT
>JZKD02S1781788.1:407196-419172 GCA_000966675.3 Picea glauca | reverse complement strand
CTGAACCGTTGATCAAACTCCACATCGGAGTTTCGCGAATCGCGACTTTGAAATGCCAAAATCTCTTGACATCAAGAACTCCGAAATCGCGATATGCGATTTCGCGATTTAATCGTAGCCGTTAAAGTTAGAAGTGATCTGGACCGTTAATTCTAGTCACTGTCGGAGAATCAGGGATCGAGATTTTGAAATGCCAAAATCACTTGACAACAAGAACCCCGAAATCGCGATATGCGATTTCGCGATTTAATCGCAGCCGTTAAAGCAAGAATGAGATCTGGACCATTGATTTTCTTCATCAGAGAATCAGGGATCGGGACTTTGAAATGACAAAGTCACTTGACATCAAAAACCTCGATTTCGTGATATGCGAAATCGCGATTGAATCTGGACTGTCAGATCCAGAAATGATCAGGACCATTGATCTCTGCTCCATCTTGGAGTTTCGTGGATCGTGACTTGGAGAGGCGAGATGATTCATCTCCAGATTCACGAGATGTGATATAGCGAGTTAATCGTGGTCCGTTGGATCAAGAGGACACGTGGCGAAAGATCATCATGTCGCTGACTGAAAAGTCAAAGGAACAGCGAGATGAGAGATCACAATTTAATCGTGGACCGTTGGATCAAGAGGATGCGTGGTGAAAGATCAGAGCACCATAAAGCTCCATCTCAGAGTCTCGCCTATCGTGACTTGGAGTGACGAGAACCTCCATCATAGGAATTCTGAGATGCGAGATCGTGAGAAGATCAGGACCGTCGGATCACCAAGAACGTGGACCGTTGATCTGAGCTCCATATCGGAGCCTCGCCTATCATGACTTGGAGTGACGAGAACCTCCATCACAGGAATCGCAAGTTGTGAGATTGCGAGAAGATCAGGACCGTCGGATCACCAAGAACGTGGACCGTTTATCTGAGCTCCATCTCGGAGCCTCACCTATCTGACTTGGAGTGATGAGAACCTCCATCATAGGAATCGCAAGATACAAAATTGCGAGAAGATCAGGACCTTCGGATTAGCAAGAACGTGGATCGTTGATCTGAGCTCCATCTCGGAGCCTCGCCTATCGCGACTTGGAGTGACGAGAACCTCCATCATACGAATCGCGAGATGCGAGATTGCGAGAAGATCAAGACCGTCGGATCACCAAGAACGTGGACTATTGATCTGAGCTCCATCTCGGAGCCTCGCCTATTGCGACTTGGAGTGACGAGAACCTCCATCACGGGAATCGCGAGATGCGAGATTGCGAGGAGATCAGGATCGTTGATTCATCAAGATCATGAACTGTCGATCAGGGTCGATGAAGATCATAAGTTCGCAACAAAAGTGCGAAACAGGTAAATAACGACAATACCCTTCAGAGTTAATCCAACGGTGTAGGTGAATTTGAACAAGATCGGAGGGCTACTGTTGCACGACATAGTGAAACTGCCAGTAACCATTGATGTTTTCTTCCAGAGGATGCGAAGAGACTTCGGTGTGATTTCCAGAGGAGCAGAAGAGTCACATGGAATCTGCCAATGGAATGAAGACGACTCATGGAGGCGATTGACAGCTGGATGGGATTGAGGCTGTAACTGAAATAGAGAAGGTGAGATCGACTGTCACAAGGAAGACGAAGAGTCTCAAATGCCATAGAGGCTGAGGAATCTCAGCATAACACCGAGTGATACTAGACACGCCGGGTGAACCACCAGAGAAGCTGAAGAGTCACGATGATGATCAGATAGAGCACTCGAGAGGTGGAGGATAACGATGGAGAGTATGCATGCAGAGGCATGGAGAACATTGAATGCTCAAGGTGCAAAGAAGCTATAAATACATGGTACAGAGAAGAGATTGTGTTGTTGTTGCGGTTGGAGGTTGTTGAGAGTGTTGTTGGTAAAGGTGATTCAGGTGTGAAGAAGAAGGAGAGTACAGCAGCTGAATAGCACAGAAGAGGAACTGTGCAGATAATGGATATGGCGCACAAACCATAAACAACAGAAGACCAGACAGCACAAGGGATGTGAGCAAAAAGGCAATGAGGCAGACAGAGCAACGCAATGCAACAGAACAGTGATAAGTCGGGTAAGCCATTGTTGAACATTATATCACTGTAATAAGTTTCAGAAGCAAAGATTTATATTTCATCGTGGTTGGGAGGTGCTAGGGAGGACTGTTGTCCTCAGAGGTTCAAGTGAGTGCTTGAACATAGGGAGTTGGTGCTTCCTTCTAGTTGGTGCTAGAGAAACCAAGGAGTTGGTGCTTCCTTCTAGTTGGTGCTAGAAAAACCAGGGAGTTGGTGCTTCCTTCTAGTGGGTGCTAGANTCAGGCTGCACCTAAACAGAGTCATTTGCAAGCTGTCAAAAGGATATTCAAGTACTTAAAAGAAACAATGACTTATGGTCTGTGGTATCCCAGAAATCAAAGTCTTTAGTTGACTTCTTATTAAGATGCAGATTGGGCAAATTGTGTTGATGAGAGAAAAAACACCAGTGGAGGAGCATTCTTCTTGGGTAACTCCTTAGTAGCCTAGCTTAGTAAAAAGCAAGGTTCCATTTCTTTATCAACCAGAGAGGCAGAGTACATTGTTGTTGCTACCTGCTGCACAGAGGTATTATGGATGATTCAAACACTTGCAGACTTAGAGGTAAAATATACTGCACCGATCCCAATTCATTGTGATAACACAAGTGCCATCAGTGTGTCTAAATATCCTGTCCTCCACTCCAAGACAAAACATATTCCCATAAAATATCATTTTCTAAGAGAGCAGGTCACCAATAAGATTGTTAAGGTCCATTACATTCCCACTATAGAACAAATTGCAGACATCTTTACTAAGCCCTTAGCCAAGATACCATTTGAATATCTCAGACAGAATCTCGGTGTCATTTCGTTTCACACCTAAAAAAAAAAGTCCATCTTGTTAGGGGGAGATTTGTATTGTTTGAATATCTAATGCCTCCTAAAATTACTGCAATAGCTCAGGGGGAGCATGTCTCTTCTTTGACATTGATGTCAAAGGGGGAGAAAAGAATTCGGGTGCCTTAGTTGCCATCAATGCCAAAGAGGGAGATTGTTGGAAAATGTTTTACAGGAAGCGTAATCTTGTCATTGATGGAAAGTATAGCAGTAATGATGGCTTGAGTACAACACCGATGATCAACAGGAAAATAGAATATAAGTCTAGGAAGATCGAATGATTGAAGGAAACGCTGGCAAGTACAACAGTGAAGATGGCAGGATCAGAGTGTGCATCGATGGACAAACAGGAAAAACGAAGGCTCAGGAGGAATTAGCGCAGATTCGAAATTCTTCCAAGTAAGAAGGATCGTTGGATCCCATTCAAAATTCCTGAAATAACGAGGGTCGTCAGATCTAAATGTAGACAAGAAGAGATCATTGAAGAGGAGGACAGATCTCAGGCGTTACATCCAAGCCCAGGATCCGACCATCATTGGATCAAGAAGAACCCGCACGTCCTTTAAAGTACAAGGAGAAGTGGGCATAATCGCGATATGAAAAATCGCGATGTAATCTGAACCGTCAGATCAATCTTTGATCTAGACCGTTGATTCTAGTCCGTGTCAAAGTTTCGCGAATCGAGACATGGAGAGGCAAAGAAACGAATGTCGAATTCACGAGATGCGAGATCGCGATTTAATCGTGGTTCGTTGGATCAAGAGGACACGTGGTGAAAGATCGTCATGTCCCTGAATGGAAAGTCAAAGGAACAATGAGATGCGAGATCGCAACTTAATCGTGGACCGTTGGATCAAGAGGATGCGTGGCGAAATATCAGAGCACCATAAAGCTCCATCTCGGAGTTTCGCCTATCGTGACTTGGAGTGACGAGAACCTCCATCACAGGAATCGCGAGATGCGAGATTGCGAAAAGATCAGGACCATCATATCACCAAGAACGTGGACCATTGATCTGATCTCCATCTCGGAGCCTTGCCTATTGCGACTTGGAGTGACGAGAACCTCCATCACAGGAATCGCAAGATGCGATATTGCGAAAAGATCAGGACCGTCAGATTACCAAGAACGTGGATCGTTGATCTGAGCTCCATCTCGGAGCCTCGCCTATCGTGACTTGGAGTGACGAGAACCTCCATCATAGGAATCGCGAGATGCAAGATTGCGAAAATATCAAGACCATCGGATTACCAAGAATGTGGATCGTTGATCTGAGCTCCATCTCGGAGCCTCGCCTATCGTGACTTGGATTGACGAGAACCTCCATCATAGGAATCGCGAGATGCGAGATTGCGAAAAGATCAGGACCGTCGGATTACCAAAAACGTGGATCGTTGATCTGACCTCCATCTCGGAGCCTTGCCTATCGTGACTGGGAGTGACGAGAATCTCCATCGAAGGAACAGTGAGATGCGAGATCACGATGAGATCAGGACCGTTGATTCATCAAGATCATGAATTGTCAATCAGGGTTGGTGAAGATCATAAGTTCGCAGCGAAAGTGAGAATTGGGTAAATAACGACAATGCCCTTCAGAGTTAATCCAACGGTGCAGGTGAATTTGAACAAGATCGGAGGGCTACTATTGCACGACACAGCGAAACTGCTAGTAACCATTGATGGTTTCTACCAGAGGATGCAAAGAGACTTCGGTGTGATTTCTAGAGGAGCAGAAGAGTCACATGGAATCTGCTAGTGGAATGAAGACGACTCGTGGAGGTGATTGACAACTAGATGGGATTGAGGCCGTAACTGAAACAGAGAAGGTGAGCTTGAATGTCATAGAGAATATGAAGAGTCTCAACTGCCAGAGAGGCTGAGGAATCTCAGCATAACACCCAGTGATACTCGACACGCGGGGCGAACCACCAAAGAAGCTGAAGAGTCACGATGATGATTAGATAGAGCACTCGATAGGTCGAGGATAGCGACGGAGAGTATGCATGCAGAGGCATGGAGAACATTGCATACACAAGGTGCACAAAAGCCATAAATACACGATACAGAGAAGAGATTGGATTGTTGTTGCGGTTGGAGGTTGCTGTGAATGTTGTTGGTGAAGGTAATTCATGTGTGAAGAAGGAGGAGAGTGCAGCAACTGAATAGGACAGAAGAGGAACTATGCAGAGAATGGAGATGGCACACAGAGCATAAAAATAAGAAGAACATACAGTGCAAGTGATGTGAGCAGAAAGGCAATGAGGCAGATAGAGCAACGAAATGAAGTAGAATAGTGATAAGTCTGGTAAGCCATTGTTGAACATCATATCACTGTAATAAGTTTCTAAAGAAAAGATTTATATTTCAATGTGGTTGGGAGGTTCTAGGGAGGACTGTTGTCCTCAGAGGTTCAAGTAGGTTCTTGAACACAGGGAGTTGTATCTTCCTTCTAGTTGGTGCTAGAGAAACTAGGGAGTTGGTTCTTCCTTCTAGTTGGTGCTAGAGAAACCAGGGAGTTGGTGCTTTCTTCTAGTAGGTGCTAGAGAAAACAGAGAGTTGGTTCTCTCAGCAAGTTGCAGCTTGCAAAACTGAGGTTGTAGCCTCATTATGATTCGGTGCTCATATGTATGATACTGTAAAGAATGTAACAATTACTTATCATATAAAAGAAAAGAGGTTTTTACCCTGCATGGGTTTCCTCAGAAAATATTTGTCTCTGTGTTTCTCATATATGTGAATGATGTTGAAAGTGCCATTGTTTATTTCCCTGTATTATTGTGATCATCAATCAGAGTCTCTACAAAGAGTTTAAAAGAACCATATTGTTTAAGCATGGTAACAACTGATTCACCCCCCCCCTCTCAGTTGTCCAACATGGCTGACGCTATTTTTTACAAAATCTCTCACACCACCTGTAGATTCAAAACAACCCACATGCATGGCTAGTCATTCCCAATACAGCCCACACACATTGAGTACTCATGAAATGAGTAACTCACCCCAGACTGAGGAAGAATGTATGTTCCCTGATATACCTTACGCTCTTCCTCATGATGAATTGAATCAATTCAGAAGAATCACAAGAGCGTACACCCGACAGATCGGTGTGCTGCCCTTAGCTCCATTACTTCCTCAAAGAAAAAAAATAACCAGACCAGTGGTCAAATCCTTGAAACAGGTTTTCGTGCACACGGTAGAAGAACTATTAAATTTCTCCCTCACCGATATCGAACATCCTCTTAATCTAATCCCCAAAACATCGACCGATAACTACTCTGAGCCCGATGATGTTTCTGAAGAATAAGGTTTTAACTCAGAATGATATGAAGACATGGAAGATAACAATCACCATGATGAAGAAAGGGGAAAAACACCTCATAATAATGAACCTTGGTTGGCCATATATTCTCTGTCCATCCCTGGATGGGTACATAACCTTCCCCAACACCCAGATAAGCTACTTCCTAAATTTGACCCTGAAACCTCAGGATTTCCTGACGACCATATCAAGAAATTCATACTATCTATCAGACTTATGAATGTCCAACATGAAGACATAGTTTGCAGAATATTCCCCTACACTTTCGAGAATTCAACCTCCATGTCATATTTTAACTTACCCATAGAATCCATAACAAGTTGGACGAAGTTTCAAAATGAATTTCTAGATAAATTTGTATAAGAACCTACTACAAGAGCGTTGATGGATGAGTTGTTCTCCACCGCCATGAGTTCAAAGGAAAGTTTCAAAGACTTTAATAAAATATTTACCACCATCTTAAATATATTCCAGCCTGAGGCTAAGCCTTCCAAGGAATTGCAAATTGAAGTATATGCTAATGCTCTCCCAAGTTCTATTTCCATGTTTGTAAAAAGGGTTGCCAAACTAACCTTAGCTGAGAATTTTGAAGAAGCCAAAATGATAGAGTTCCAAATGAAGGGATGTAAATAAGGCTAGGTATCGTTAGTTAAGAAATAATTTCAACCTCCTCCAAGGAGAGGACTCCTTTTGACTAGACCCCTAGGGAAACAAACAGAACAAGCTCTTGAAAAGGGAAGTGGGGACATAGAGGACCTAAAATGCATGGTCAAGAAGTTTCCAAATGAAATCATAGACATGAAGAGAAGTGTTGGGGAGGGAAACCAAGGCCAAAGGCCCTATAAACCTTTTTTCAAAAGGAATCCGCCATTCAAAGCAATTGAACCTCCCCCAGCCAACTTAAACATTGATCTGGAAAATCTAGCATCCAACTCTTTATGTACTTACCATCAAGAGAATCAATCTGAAAGAGACTTCCCTCAATGGGTACATGCCATGAATTTGATGTCCAACTAGTTTTTAGATGAGGTCTCCCTGACCAAAAAATCAAGCGGCTCAGTTATGAATATTGTCGATCAAGAAGAAATTGCTCCACCAGAAGAAACTGCCATGTTGATATGGAACCCTGACCTACCTATGCCTTTTTATGACCTATTTGAGGTTCAAGAACCACCCACAAAAGTCTTTGTTGTGAAAACACAAAGTAGAGGTCAACTTGTCTCAAATGATCTTACTACAACCCCAATCTTGGGAGGAAAACCAACTCATGATCACCTGAAAGAATCTTTTTTTTCTCAAAGAAACCCTATAAACATCCATACATGAGAATCACCCAAGATAGATTACAACATAGTAGATTATTTGAAGAAGTTGAAGGCTAATATATCAGTTATGGACATATGTAGAATCCCTAAACAAAAAGACTTCCTGCTACAAGCATTGAAATCAGTAGAAAATCCTACAACAAGCACTGACCAAGGAAGAAATCTAACTCCCATAGATCTAGGGAATAAACCAAATGTGAAAGCCTTATTTGAAGATAAGAAGGTAACACATTTTGTTCCATCGTTCCTTTTAACGTTTGAAGTCTTCAACATAAGCCTCCATAACTGTTTGATGGACTCAGGAGCATCTTCTAATGTTATGTCATTGTCTATTTGAAAAACATTAAACACAATACCTCTCAAGAGTGATAAACATGTCATACAACTTGACAGAACTCAAGTGAAGGTCATGGGAGAACCCAAAGATGTAACGATCAGAATAGCGACACACCCTAAATTTGTGCAAGTAATTGACATCATTGTAGTATATATACCATAAGCTTATGGATTTTTATTAATTCGAGATTGGTCTGATAAGTTAAATGGATATTTTAGTACAGAATGGGCTCACCTTTGGCTTCCATTAAAGGGAAACGTAAATATGATCAGGATTGATAGGGAAAGATACCTAAAACACATTGTAACCGACTTAGAAACCCTTAATGAACCCTCATTGGTAGATTTTCCCGTGCTAGGAAATTATTCTTGTGACTCTGATTTTGGGAATTTCTCCCCACTCTCATCTGATGTCCCTCTTAGTCAAAACTCCAAAATGTTTTTTCAAGAGAAATTGCCAATGACGATGGAGGAAACCCTTTTCTGCCAAGAACCTATGTTAGAAATAACGGAACAAACATGAGCAAAAGAGGAAGGTGACAAGAAAGAGGAAGATCATAGGTTATTCCCACAAGTTTGTACCTTATACTTTGATGGATCTAATTCACAAGAAGGGTCTGGGGCATGGTGCATCCTCTTTGATCCAAAAGGTAAACGGAAATTCATGTCCTGTAGATTAGATTCCGAATGCACAAACAATACTGTTGAGTATGAAGCTCTAGTACAAGGGCTAAAGAAAGCAATTAACTTGAATGTTAAAGAAGTGAAGGTTTTTGGAGATTCTGGAATCATCGTTAGACAAGTAAGGAATACTATACATTGCAATTCTCCACACCTGAATAGTTACTAGCAAAAAGTGCATAAACTAATAGAGCATTTTTAAGCTTTCAACATTACAATGATTCCCAGAGAAAAGAAAATTCTTGCTGATTCTATGGCCACCACTACTTCAAGGCTATCACCTCTAGAATATTATGAAGCCTCCTGGTAAACTGTAGAATTTCTCTACAAACATCAGTGCCCAACAATATTTCTAAATGGGACGTCTTTGAAGGATATGAACAAATTATAAACTTTTTGACCAATCAAGATAACTTTAAGGACTTGGCTATTGACAATGAAATATTCGAGGAACAATCATCAAGGACCGATCCTTAGATAGATCAATCGAATGACAAATCGAAGTCTCACACGATACCGAAGGGAATAGCCAATTTATAAAACCTTTTTGACCTAAGGGAAAAGTTTAAAGGGTCAAAAACAACGAATATCGGTAGTTCCTGTCTCATGCATGAAACTATAAATATCGGAACCTCGAAAAACCCAAAAAACATAAACCTGGACAAGACAATATCTAAAGAGGAAAGGAAGGCTTATCTCAAACTTTTCAGACAATATCAAGATTTGTTTTCTTAGTCCTACCATGATCTGAAAACCTATGATACTCGTATCATTCAACACACTATCCCATTAAAACCTAAAGTGAATCCCTTCCAACAAAATCTCTGGAAGCACCACCCATCCCTGGAGCCCCTCATGTGTCAGGAATTAAAGAAACTATTAGATGCCAAAATTATCTTCTAGATTAGACACTCTACATGGGTAGGAAATTTGGTTCCTGTAAGAAAAACATCTGGGGAGATCCTCCTATGCGTAAATTTTAGAAACCTCAGAAGATTTTCAGAAAAGGACAACTACCCAGTATCACCGATGGAGCAACTCTTACAGACTATGTATGGCTCTGATATTTTATCCTTGCTAGAAGGTTTCTCAGGTTACAACTAGGTTCTAGTTTTAGAAGAATATCGCTTGAAAACTACCTTCCGAACCAAGTGGGGAACCTTCGCTTACAAACGCATGTCCTTTGGGTTAATCAATGAACGAGCAACCTTCCAGAGGGCCATGGAAATAGCATTTCTGGGATTAATCAACAAGTGTGTAGTAGTCTACTTGGATGACGTGACTGTGTATTCAAAGAATAGATAAGATCACATCCAACATTTAACCCAGATTTTCAAAAGGTGTAGGAAATATGATATATCCTTAAACCCTTAGAAAACCATTTTCGGTGTTGAGGAAGGTAAGTTGTTAGGACAAATTATATGTCAAGTGGACATTTGCATATATCAAGAAAGGATTAAGGCCATATCTCATCTTCCATTACCTCAGAAAAAAAATTCTATGCAATCGTTCTTTGGGAAAATCAATTTTGTGAGGAAATTCACTCCCGATTTCGCAAAAACCATCAAACCCTTACAAAAAATGATTTGTAAATACGCTTAATTTAGGTGGGATGATGAACGAAAGAAGTCTTTCAACAATATTAAGGTTGCAATATATGAAGCCCTAGTGTTGCGCAGTCCCGATTTCAACAAAGATTTCTTCCTCTATACTTTTGCCTCTAACCAATCATTAGCCACAGTATAAACTCTGAAGGATGATGACAACAATGAGGCCTCAGTGTTAGTCATGAGCACTTTTCTCTAGGGGGGCGAACTAAATTACCCTGTTATAGATAAGCAAGTCCATGCAATATACAAGGCAGTAAAACATTTCAGATCTTACATCCTCAAGAACCATACCAAAGTCATCGTGCCTTACCCTGCAGTCTAATCCCTATTTACTCAACAGGAGATGGGGGAAATAAGAGGAAATTGGATGGAAGTAGTTCAATAATTTGATCTAGATATAAAACCTACTAAACTAGTTAAAGGACAAGGGTTATGAAAATTGCCAGTTGAAGCTCAGGACCAAGTAAATGGAGACCCCAGATGGGAGAATGAAATGACATTATGTTTTGGTAAATCTTGATACATTTACCCAGGGAAAGACTCTTGGTATGATAAATTGACGTATCTTCTGCATCATGGGATGTGCCCAGAAAACCTAAACCCTAGGGAAAGGAGAGCCCTCAGATTAAAATCTGCAAAATATTGCCTCATAAATTCAATACTCTTCCATGTTAATTATGATGGGGTACTTTTAATAAGTCTCGAGCATGAAAATGCAGACAAAGTTTTGAAGGAGCTCCATGATGGCGCTACCAATGGACATTTTGCAGGAAACACCACTGCTCATAAGATACTAAGAGTTGGCTATTACTGGCCCACTTTTTTCAAAGATGCTCAGACATACACTAAAAACTGTAAAACTTGTCAAATAAGTGTTGGGAGGGAGAAGATAGCAACTGTCCCACTCCAATCAGTGGTTGTTTCTAGGCCCTTTGAGCAATGGGGGTTAGATATCATAGGAGAAATTACACCAAGTTCTTCAAAACAACATAGATACATACTTACTGCCACCGATTATTTCACAAAATGGGTAGAGGCCATCCTTCTGACTCATGTAAATGAGAAGGTGGTAATCCAATTCATAGAACAACAACTAATCACAAGGTTCAGTGTTCCTTCTGTCCTTGTTTTCGATAATGCGACTTACTTTTCTTCCACCTTATTAACAGATTTTTCTCTAGACAAAGGAATCATAATTAGATACTCTACAAATTATTATCCACATGGAAATGAAGTGGCAGAATCAACTAATAAGAAGCTAGTGAGGATATTGAGGAAAATGGTTATAGACAACTAGAGGAATTGGCATAATTCACTTCATAATGATTTATGGGCCGATAGAGTCACACCCAAGAAATATATAGGGAATTCCCCATACTTTATGGTATACGGAAAAGAATCCATTCTCCTGAATGGGATTTATCTTTCATCTATTCAACGTGCTGAGGATTCCATAGGGAAACCCTTGTCAGTCATAAAACAAAGAATCGACACCCTGCTCATGCTAGAAGAAGAAAGGGAGAAAGCTAAATCAAAGTTCATAGCTCACCAACAGATATTTAAAAGGTGGTTTGATAAGCATAAGGCTAAAGAGAAGAATTTTGAGGTAGGAGACTTAGTCCTAAAATGGGACAGAGTAAATGAGCCTAAAGGAAAACATTCTAAGTTTCAGAATCTATGGCTCAGACCTTTCCAAGTGTCCGAGAAGATTGGGTTAGGCATGTATCAACTGCAAAATCTAAGGGGGGAACCGGATGCCCTCTCGGTGAATGACCAAGCCCCAAAACAATA
>JZKD02S1781788.1:382086-406921 GCA_000966675.3 Picea glauca | reverse complement strand
AGCCTGCGATTGTTTCAAGGGATTCTCTATCTAACCTACGCAGATGGACAACTTTGGAGAAATGCAAAAGTGTCTTCCTGGAGGTTCGGTGAAAACCTTACAGTAAGGATGGTAATATAGAAAGGAATACATGTACCTTAGAGATAGAGATAGAAACATTTTACCTTAACCATCTCATTCTTGCAAAGACATCCTCCTCTCCCACTCGCTGAGGGAATTCTACTAAAAATAAAATCAACTATATCCAATGAGGGCATAGTCGGAGAGGGTATGCAGATATCTCCGTTAGGGCTATGGATGCTCACTGGTGGCGAAGCATGGTATGTGATGTAGAGGTCACTCCGTCAGGGCTATGGACACTCGCTGGTAGCGGAGAAACACCGTAGAAAATGAATAAGGGTAACTAAAAGGCCTAGTTCCAGTGAACACTTTACCAGACTCTTGTCAAAGGGGGCATGAGTCAGGGTAATAGGAAACAAAGGTTGAATAAAGTTTGAAAACCCCACAGGAAGGCTCGGATGTGTCAACTGAATAATTTCAAATGCAAGGGTGAAAGGGGCTCTAATAAAACCCAGTTAAGTTCTTCACCAAATTTTGCATCAGTCGAGCCCGAGGGAGGAACAAAGATTCTACTTTCACCTAGTAAGTCTCCATTTGTTGAGCACTCAATGCACCCTAAAATGCCTATGTCATTTTTTACTTTTTGGGTACCACTTGATCTTTGCAATGTTTGAATCCGATCTCCTTTTGAGAAATGTTTTGTCTTTGCTTGTTCTCTTGACTCTCATTAGCTATTCAGTTTTGTTTAACTTTATGAAACCCTATGAATTAAAAAGGATTAACACTTAAACAAGGAATCAACATCCAAAACACTTCAATTGACGTGCTCAAGATTCGATGTCAGAATGAATTAAAAGGTGAAAAAGAATCACTCGAAAAACCTTAGTCTCTGAGCATCGATCTTCACGGGCATCGACGATAGGAAGTTTGTGTCATGAAAATGATCACATCCCAACATCATCGATAGTTCATCCCCTTAGGAATTGATAAAAGGAAAAGGGGGTAAACGTTAAAGAAGAAAGAAATGATATTTCCAATAGTCGATACCCAACGCGTTTCGACATTGGGAGTTTTTCAAGGAAGTTAATCCGAAGAAAAATACATGGTAGGTTTGTCCCCAATCGCCGACCCCAGATACCTTTTTGACATTGAAAATCCTGTGTTTATTTTAGAAAGAACAACGTGAAGAAATTTCCAACTCTGAATAATACGCGCGAATTAAGTCACTGGTCCTCATCGCCACGTGTCTTTTCCATATTGGAGAACCATACAGTCTAGTTTTACCCCGAGTCATTCTTGGTTCCCTAGGTCCAAGTCACACCTCCGAGTCAGTTTTTCCACGTCAGCATTGTATGATGAGATCGATCGACAACAGATATTTTGCGAAGGACTTTGACAAAAACATTCATAGCACATCCCCGATCCCCGATTCACCCACTAAGAAAGTGACACAATGGGACATTTTAGAACTAGATACGATTACATTCAGAGCATTTAAGGGACTAATTAATTCCAAATCATGCATTAGTTGTTTCTTCGGGTGTGAATCAAAACATCCATTTTAAATTACCGATAGACCACATCACCCTAGGCGCCTCCTCCATAACCCCACGATGAATTCAAGTTGCATAGATTCAGTGGAAGATTTGTTTGAATTCCACTCATCACGTGAATTAAATGGTTCATACGACACAGCAAGTTCTTCCCTGGTTTAAATTCTCTTTAGCCATTGCAAACAAAGCCATTCTGCGTGAAAAGGAGTTTCAGAGCATCCGAAGAAGCAATATGAGAAATTTGAAAGATGAAAAGATCCCGTGAGTATCAAATAACTAGGTTTGGCAAGATTTACAGGTATGTACCAGTCTATGGATTTTTCATGCTTACACTTCATATATATATTTTATCCGGTGTTGCTCTGTATGCAGTCTCTAAAATATTGATTTCGATTGTAGGAACAATGCCTCCAAGAAATCCAACCACTAGGCGATCGTCAAGGGTGCCAAAGCTAAAAGAACCAGAGGTAGGAGAAGGCTCTTCTCTAGGGGCTGCAAAACAATTAGAGTTCACCTTGAGGCCGAAACCAGTCATTAAGACATATACAAAGAAGGTTTTCACCCAACCTTCGGCCTTCGGAGATACAGAGGCCAACACAGGGACCAAGGAGGCACTCCCACATTGGGATAACTCTTCAAAAATATCAGCTGGGAAGAATTCCAGGAATATATCCCTCACAGTGACCCAGATATGAGAAAGCTCGACGACGAAGTTTTTCCAAATATCTAACAATCGTACTTGCACATGATAGCAAGAAGAAATCTAGTGTTCCATTGCATACAACTCTTGAAGTGGCTCATTGACCACACAGAAACACAAAAATGTTTGATTAAAGACAACAATGGTAGGTGTGTCAGAGTGTTCCTTGCGGTGGAGGTCCAAAAATATTACAAACTTCGAGACCCCGAGGAGTGGCTGAATACAAATTTCCTTGTAAAATTCTACGAGCACCACGACACTAGCCGATTGATGGCCTCATGGTGGATTGAGGATAAGAAGTACAACAACCGGAGAACTGGTTGGTAATAGCCAGCCAACTTGAGGGAGCCATACATCTACCTGATGGCTCTAATTTGTTGATTATATGGGGAAAATGAATGCTTTCGAAGGCATGGATGCCTCTAGCTTACATAGTGTCCATTTCTGAGAGAAACTTCAACTGGGAAGCCATCATTTCCAAATAGCTGAGCATCTACATACAACAAGCTTAGACACCAAAAGAAGGAGAGACCCCAACCTTTTGCATGGATTCATACTTATTGGATTTCATGTGTGCCAGAAACATCTTTGTCAGCATGAACCTGAGGTGGTACATCGCATAAATCTAGGTCCACATATATTTTATCATTTTATGGAAGAACAGGTACAAAAAATCCTACTCCCTCATCTGTGATGAATATATCACACATATTTACTTTATTCTTTTCAAGAAAGAATGCCTGAGGCTATTGGATGCGCTGGCCAAAAAGATGATATCAAAGCTTGACCACTGGTATCTAGATGAGTGTGATACCTACATCAGGGTTTTCGAGGCCACCAGAGCACCCGATATCCTTCCAGCACATGTTCCTAACCGGTTAGTAGTGGGAGATATATGCTACCAGACCATCCTGCAAGGCTACAATGCCACCCTAATCAAAGATAAAAAACTGACCATTTATACCCTATGGATTTTGTGTAGGATTCTACCTGGTGAAGGACACCACTCAAGCCAATCAAGAGGGGATGAGCCAATTGGATTTTAGATTCCATTCTGACCGATTCCATAAGCACGACCCTAAGGTTATAGTCTTGAAACATGCCTCACAAGTGTCGTCCTATTGGCCATACGCCCACAACAAATTTGAAGATGAAATCTCCTTAAAAAATGCCCAAGATTGGGAAAAAGTAGCTGCAAGGATGGTCGACCCTAAAATGACTAGGTTCAAAGCCATGATCCTAGATGAATAGGAGAAGATCCTATAATAATCGTCTCAATGGGCCCTCAGGGCCAGAAAAGAAATGACAGTGGCCGAAGCAGCAGAAGTCCCCTTAGCAACCCTGATGCAAGCAAGAGGTTTCCGTGTGACATAGGACATGCGGGAAAGGGGGTTGCTCATGTTAGAATAGGCGCATTGAATAATTGATCAACTGCAAGATGACCAGACCTCTCAAGAATGACAGGATCCCCTGTCAATAACCCATATGAAATCCAGATGGGCCCAAACTACCTTGAATTAATAGACATTGATGAAATTAACAGGTTAGATGACCCTGAATTCACAACACCACTAGTCGGGTTGTCGACAGGTGTTTCGACTCAGCCAAAGACAGTCGGAACATCAGGGAGAGAAGGTGTGCCAAACCCCCTAAGTGAATTGATAAACATCTATGATGATGAAGATATCCCAGAGGTATCCCTGGTGACCCCCATACAGATCGAAGAGGAAAAGGAGCCAGAGAAGACATCTTCCCCAGCTCCCGATGCTCAAACTTAGGGTGTTCCACAAAATTAGCAGAAAATTGAGAGTTTCTTAGACACTAAGTTGCCCAATGCACCAGAGACTCAAACAAACAGTCTAAAAGATAGGCTAGGGTTGGGCGAACAAAAGGAAGAGGCTACACAATAGGAAATCGACGTCTCAACGACCGATGATCAAGTAAGTACCGAGCCTACCCCCAATGCCTCAATTTCAATTGGTACTCAACTCCCTGATGAGCGACAAACATAAGTCAGGCCTTCAGAACACAAGGAGGAAGTTCAAGAACCCAATATTGAACAAGTATATACTATCGAGAGTCTGGGGAATACACTCACTTGGGGAGATCAGAAAATCCCCATACCCATGGACAAAGTAGCCGACATACATGCCATTGCTTATGACCAGAAAAGGAAATATATCATTCAGAGAACCACTAATAAGAGGAGGATCACTTTAGATAGCTCCATCCTCATCACCACGGAGGAAAATCCGATTAACATAAAGAATGCTAAGACATCCAAACTTATCGATGCAGGGATGGAAATCACAAATGCCACCCTGGATAGAGCTAAAAGAGATTAAAAGGAATTGGCCACTACTCTGAAGGAATTGGAACATTTTTTCCACTTGGCGAAATACTACCAGGACACCACACAGGACACGATGCTCCTAAGGAGAAAATTCCAGGAGGCCTACAACAAATTTACAAATGAGTGGCACCTATTCACTGCAAGGATAACCAAACTTCAGCAAGACACCCTCATGGCACTTGCGACATGAAAATATATGGAGAGGTGGTATGAGAAAGAACAAAAATATGTTGAAAGGGTCGACTATATCAGTACGGTCCAACAGGGCCGAGATGTATAAGAGCATGACATTTGGGTGTTAAAATAGAGAAACCTTGATCACATAAAGAAATCGGCCAAGTATTGGGAAAAAATGGCTCGGGAACCTCATCGGGAAATCCAAGAAAAGTGGACCGAGTGGGAGAAAATGTGGATCAAGATCAATCGGGTAATGAAAGACATCGACCTCCCCGAGTTTGGCACACCCGAAGAATTTGTCGACTTGTGCGATATAGTCAAGACTCACGCCAAACAAGACTCATCATGGGACGAAGAAATAACAAAGGTGACAGATATGGCGCCAGGCTAGGTGTGGAAATTCATGGAGCACCCAATCAAAGCTTGGACAATTCTACAATAGTTAAGTGCCAAAATTGTCAAATATCAAGCACATGAAGTAGACATCAAGGATATCCTTTTATCCCCGGTGGATTAGCACAGGTTTTCATATGCTAACATGTGCGAGGATCTTTTTGTCCAGTTGTCGGAGTACGATAAGAGTCATCTGCTCGAATGAAACCATTAGATGAATTTTGGAAACTGAAAGAAGAAAGCGCCATGTTGCGAGTTCTGTTTTACTTAGCTGCACTTTAATTTTTATTTTTTAGTTAATTTTATGTTATAAATAAGAGCATCGATCGGTTAGTTAAAGGTCGATGGTTGTTGAAAACACCCTCATTTTTGGTTTTGTTAAGAACTATTTCAGAGTTGTCTTTAATTGAAAAGTGCCTTTTGGGACCAGAGACAAGTTTGTTTTTTTTCATCAAATGCATGTATGATTGGATGTGGAGAAGAATTATTTCTTATTTCGTCTCATGAATGGATGTTGTAACGAGTAAGAGATACTAAATTTGTTGATAAGTTATCTGTTTCAATGTTTTACGGTTCTTATCTTTAAGGATGAAAATAAATCATTATGTTATTATATGATTGATGATAAGAGTTGAGTGGATTATTTTACTTGCCATCATTTATCGCATGCATGTTTTCTTCTGATCAATTGTATATCAGCCAGTAATTGGAATACCCGCACAGTTAATGTATTAGTACTAGGCCTATGGTAGATGATCAATGTCTTCATGCCAGAGTGAAACAGTTATCCCAAGCTCAACCTCTTCTCTAGTAGTTAAGTTTGTTCCCACTTTGTCACTTAGTTGGTTTATACCAGCTTCATCTTATATTAGTCCCACCTAAGAGAAAACACAAAAAGAGAACGTACGAACTGAAGGAGAAAGCCTTCACAAGAAAACATAAAGCCCATCGATTATTTTTGCTGGATCACAAGATATGGAGAGCCATTCCACTATTAAACGCTCCAGAGTCTAATTGGGCCTCGGTGGTGGGTTTGGTTCCTGTTGTTGAGTTAAAGGGATTTAGGACCCCTCAACACCACACAATACTCACAAAAACAATGGATTCCTCCAATGACTTACTCTCAACGGACACATCAACAACCACAATTCCAACCTTGGAAATAAGGATGGAGGGGGTTTACATATGGGAATGTCCCTTTTCAGTCACAAACTTTTCCTACTTACCCAAAATATCCTTCCAGTATCTCTCAGTTGTTACATGGATTTAATCCACCTTCTCTACCTCAACCTTACCAGCTACAAAACAACTTACATTTCCTTCGAACCCAAACCAACAACAACAAATGCAGAATACACCTAATCCAAACCCCCCTCGGCCTACCCCTATTCCTTCACAACCCAAACCTAATCCAAAAAACAGACTTACGCAACCTATACATAATCTTGAGGTACAAACTTTCCCAACTTATGTGATAACTCCTACTTCACTAAATGAAATTCAATTATCATCTGGGAAGGTATTGAATAAACATGTGGAAAATGATAGAGTTAATACCTGGTTGTTATTATTGCAATAATTCAATATTACTATCATTGAAAGACATATACGAGATAATCACGTTGTTGATTTCATATCTAGACTTATTCATACATGTGATAATGCACCAGTGGATGACAATTTTCTGGATGATAATATGTTTTCTATTTCTACTTACATTCCTTTCTATGCAGATGTGGCCAATTATATTGTAATAGGAAAGTTACCTCGGAATATTTCCTCCCGAGAAAAACAAATTGATGCAGGAGCATCTCTCCAAGTTAGCCAGCCAGCCATGTCAGCACATGCATTCAAGGCTGAAGAGAGGCGCAATCCTCATCTTCAATATTGTAATTGATGTAAATTAAATGTTTAGGCTGTTGAGCCATAGAGTCGTGCCTTTGTGCAGGCATTAGGGTAGATCGGTCTTAAATTTTTGTAAGGATGAGATCTAGATCCGATTTGTGGACTAGACAGCCCATTCAATGTAATTGAATAGGGTAGGCAGATTGGAGAGAAGCGCTCTAAGAGCCTCCTCATGTAAAATATCTTTGGATGGAAATTGTATCTCATGGAAGAGAGTATACAAGTAGAGAGCAAAAGAGAAGGAGCTGAGACCTTGTTACAGGCTGTGCTTAGGAACACCTTGTAAATACAGGTGTTTTCCATATTTAATACAAATAGTAGTTTTTTCCCGCATCTTTCATGTGTTGAATGAATGTCTGTGAGTGTTATTTATATGATGTGAATGTACGTTGTAGATGTATGTTGTAGGTGTGCATTTGTAGGAGTGTGTTTGATTTTCGGGGTTATAAGTCTTTGAGGTTTCACACTAGGAGGGTGTGACAGAACGTTGCGGGTTCTGATAGCCGTGCACCGAAGGTGCATTACTGAATTCTGTGGGTTCAGACAAAGATGTGTTGCGGGCACAAGAACTGGAATCAACAACTCAGGAAAGACCTGTGAGGTTGCTGAACACCTCAGGAGGCAAGGCTGTGTAGGAGATACACAGTTGTAGACAGAAGCTCTGAGGAGTTCTGTGAAGCTCTGCCAAGTGGACATTGAGCAGGTGCATAGGTGTGCAGAAGAGTACATAACTGTTGGGTGTTCTGTAAGAAGATACTCTGCCAGGTGGGCAACGAGTAGATGCGTAGATAGGCACATGAGAACATACCTCTTTGAGTTATGCAAATTGAGGAAGAATCCAAGGAGAAGGACCTTCCACAGGGTTGTTGAACACCTTGAAAGTCTCAGCAAGAGGTTGCTTGAGGGAAGGATAGCCAGGAGGGCATCCAAATTCTCCATTTGAGGGAGAAAGGAAAAAAAGGACAAGTTTTCCTTGGAAGTCGAAGCTACAGGAAAGCTTATGGTGGATAGCATCCTTGTGTGCATGTAAATAGTCTACAGAGACGCAGGATTTGAAGAATCCTTCGAGGATTAAAAAAGAAGGATAAGCTTAGGAGGGACAACGTTTTCATGCGTGCAGCGAAGCTCAAAGTCGAAGAGTTCGCAAAGAATAAAGAAGTCAAAGGTTGAGACCTTTGGAATACTTGGAATTCTTCCAAGACTGGGAGGAACATCCAGAAGGCAGCACATGAAGCTTGTGTCGTGGAGTGGTTTAGCAGGCATTGCAAGTTTGCGCCGCAGGTGAACAAGTTTGTGAAGAAACACTTAGTTATTCACAGAGATCGTCATGGAGGAATGGACAGCCAGAATTCTCTAAGGAGAATTTGCGAATTTCCATGAGCCGTTAGATCTGTCAGGAGTTGTGGGGGAGTTAAGCCCTCATACAGAAGACCGGAAGCGAAAATCTCGAAGGCGTCGAGATATCAGGACCTCGGCAGTCGGGATATCGAGAGTCCCAAGGACCAAGAGATTTGTGTGGGCCATGGAGGAGTCAGCGAGTGGATAGGTGGCACACCATTTCAGAGTTTCGTGGAGTGAAGTCCCGAACTCGTTGCATTAGGATTCACGATATTGCGAACTCCGAAATGTTGATGAAGTGAAGTAGCAGTGAAAAGTCAAGCTCGCGAGTATATTGGAGTTTCGACAAATTGCGATTCGGTAGTCGGAGAGACAAGTTTTACGACATCGCGATCGCCAAAATCGCAAAAGGGAAAAACCTGAAAGGAGAAAGGAAGGGTCAGCATTGACTATATCGGGATTCGGGGATTCGAGAGTCTAATGCTCAACCGCTAGATTCACGAAGTTGCGAAGTCCGATCTCCCAATTGTAAAGAGGGGATCGTGTGAGAGTTTGTTGTGGGTGCATATTTCCCGATAGGGAATTAGAAGAGTCGTTTGGGTTCTTCGGGCCATGGTAAAGGAAAGATCTTGTGTTGACGTGGACCTTCGACCTGCGGGTTGTGATGGAGCGTGCGTTGGCGTCAAGTTTAAGATCAGAGCTTGATTATTGCTTGTATATTTCATGCAAGGGATGTCGGAGAAGGAGAGCACTTCACTTGTATATTTCAGGTGAAGCAAGAGGGAATAAAAGAAGATAGAGCGTTGGAAACTCTGTTGTGATTGTTCGCGGGTAGGAAACAATCAAGAAGACAGTTAGGAGGACTGTGGGAAGAGGCTGAAGAACTCGATTTTGTATGAGTAAGCAGCAGGTTTGCTAGGAGAGTAGACAAATACCGCAACATGTCTACTAAAGGCCATAGGTATGCTGGGAGGAAAAGCCCAGAGCAGATGAGTGCAGTCGAAAGTGGAAAAGAAATTGCTGACATCAGGGCAGGAATGGAAAATCTTGAACTGTAGATGGAGCAGAATGCAAGGTCAATATGGGTATATGAATGGCCCATGAGGAAGGGAAAAGAAAGGTGGCCAATCAAGGAGTTGATGGTCATAAGATAGCGAAGGTTGTTAAAAGTATGGTTGAGGCATGCTGAAAACCTCGACGGGCCTGAAGAAATGGTTCAGATATGTGAACCATAGACTGGGAGAATTCTCAGTGAAGAGAACAAAATGGGATTAGCTGAAGATATTAAGAACTTCCAGGAGGGAAGAAAAGAAGTCCCATATTTCCAGGTGGGCAATGATATGAGGTCACTGCGGGATCTCGAAGACTACCAGGAGGGTAGTAGAAGCATCCCATATTGCCAGATGGGTAGGGATGAGAAGATGAGACTATCTAAGGGTCTCATGAACTCAGAAGTGAGTCGGGATCAGCCTGAGGAGCTGACAGAGAAGGTGAGCTCAGAGGTGGATTTAGATCAGTGGATGAAGATGACAGAGAAGGAAGATTCATGTGGTTTACTAAGCCATTTGAATGAAGATGATGACAAGTTAAAAAATTTCACCATCCGAGAGGACAATCTGAGGATCCCTATAATGATTGGGGGAATCGAGATATTCCTACCACTTGCCCAAGAGGAGGCAGAAATCTAGGTTGTAGATGCAACAACCACAGAAGTAGAACAACCAGTTGCAACTGTCAAGGAAGAAGAATTGGAGTAGATATCTGAAGCTGCCCAAGCAGAAGAGGAGAATGATCATTTTGAGGAGTGTCTCAATGATTTCAGTCAGGAAGATGAGGAAGATGTAGCACTGAAGCTGACAGCAGAAGAAGCAGAAGAGGATGATGAGCATTCCAAGGAATGGCTCAATATTTTCAGCCAGGAGACTGAAAAGACTCTAACCTGGGAGTTTGCAAAAGAAGAAGAAGAAGCAACAAACATCATTAGTTTTTCTGATCTATACGAGAAAATAAAAGCCTTGGAGAGAAGGGTGAAAGTGCAGGGAATGCACATCCAACAGGTGAAGTTGGAAGTTGATGAAGGTGGCATGGGAGATCACAATGATCTGCCCATGTGTCGAAAATTTTTGCAGCCAAGGAGATTGCATGAACAAGGCCATCCATTGGAGAAGCTGGACAAAGTGATCAACATGATCAGAGAGATGATGTTTTGTTCAGCAAGAAACTGTTAGCAAGGCGAGGTTGAGTAGAGGGAAGGAAGCAGAGGAAGCAGCGTAGCAACAACAACAACAACAGAGAGATGAGACGGATGAACATATCCAGAGGATGATTTGGGATCCAGGAGGATTTCAACAGCTGAGATGGGAAGCTCATGAGTAGGAGCTCATGAATTTTTGCAGTAGAGGAGTATGATGCAGGAGCATCTCTCCAATTCAGCCAGCCAGCCATGTCAGTGCATGCATTCAAGGCTGAAGAGAGGTGCAGTCCTCATCTTCAATCTTGTAATTGATGTAAATTAAATGTTTAGGCTGTTGAGCCATAGATCCGTTCCTTTGTGCAGGCATTAGGGTAGATCAGCCTTAAATGTTTGTAAGGCATATATCTAGATCTGATTTGTGGACTAGACAACCCATTCAATGTAATTGAATAGGGTAGGCAGATTGGAGGGAAGCGCACTAAGAGCCTCCTCATGTAAAATATCTTTGGATGGAAATTGTATCTCATGGAAGAGAGTCTGAAAGTAGAGAGCAGAAGAGAAGGAGCTGAGACCTTGTTACAGGCCGTGCTCATGAACACCTTGTAAATACAGGTGTTTGCCATATTTAATACAAATAACAGTTTTTTCCTGCATCTTTCATGTGTTGAATGAATGTCTGTGAGTGTTATTTATATGATGTGAATGTACATTGTAGATGTATGTTGTAGGTGTGCATTTGCAGGAGTGTGTTTGATTTTCAGGGTTAGAAGTCTTTGAGGTTTCACACTAGGAGGGTGTGACAGAATGTTGCGGGTTCTGATAGCCGTGCACCGAAGGTGCATTACTGAATTTTGTGGGTTCAGACAAAGACGTGTTGCGGGCACTAGAACTGGAATCAACAACTCAGGAAAGACCTGTGAGGTTGCTGAACACGTTAGGAGGCAAGGATGTGTAGGAGAGACACAGTTGCAGACAAAAGATATAAGGAGTTCTGTGAAGCTCTGCCAAGTGGGCATTGAGCAGGTGCATAGGTGTGCAGAAGAGTACATAACTGTTGGGTGTTCTGTAAGAAGATACTCTGCCAGGTGGGCAACGAGTAGATGCGTAGATAGGCACATGAGAACATAACTCTTTGAGTTCTGCAAATTGAGGAAGAATCCAAGGAGAAGGACCTTCCACAGGGTTGCTGAACACCCTGAAAGTATCAGCAAGAGTTTGCTTGAGGGAAGGATAGCTAGGAGGGCATCCAAAATCTCCATCTGAGGGAGAAAGGAAAAAAAAGACAAGTTTTCCTTGGAAGTCAAAGCTACAGGAAATCTTAGGGAAGATAGCACCCTTGTGTGCATGTAAATACTCTGTAGAGACGCAGGAGTTGAAGAATCCTTCGAGGATTCGAAAAGAAGGATAAGCTCAGGAGGGACAACATTTTCATGCGCACAACGAAGATCAAAGTCAAAGAGTTCGCAGAGAAGAAAGAAGGCAAAGGTTGAGACCTTTGGAATACTTGGAATTCTTCCAAGACTGGGAGGAACGTCCAGAAGGTAGCACAGGAAGCTTGTGCCATGGAGTGGTTTAGCAGGCATTGCAAGTTTGTGCCGTAGGTGGACAAGTTTGTGAAGGAACACTTAGTTATTCACAGAGATCGTCATGGAGGAATGGACGGTCGGAATTCTCTGAGGAGAATTCGTGAATTTCTGTGAGCTGTTAGATCTGTCAGGAGTTGCGGGGGATTTAAGCCCTCATACAGTAGACCAGAAGCGAAAATCCCGAAGGTGTTGAGATATCAGGACCTCGGCAGTCAGGATATTGGGAGTCCCGAGGACCAAGAGATTTGTGTGGGCCACGGAGGAGTCAGCGAGTGGACAGGTGGCACACCATTTCAGAGGTTCGTGGAGTGAATTCCCGAACTCGTTGCATTAGGATTCGTGATATTGCGAACTATGAAATGTTGATGAAGTGAAGTAGCGTGGAAAATTAAAGCTCGCTAGTATATCGGAGTTTCGGCAAATCGGGATTCGGGAGTCGGAGAGACAAGTTTTACGACATCGCGATCGTCGAAATCGCGAAAGGGAAAAACCTGAAAGGAGAAAGGAAGGGTCAGCGTTGACTGTATCGGGATTCGGGGATTCGAGAGTCCAACGCTCGACCACTGGATTCACGAAGTTGCGAAGTCCGATCTTCGAAGTGTAAAGAGGGGATCGCATGAGAGTTTGTTGTGGGTGCAGATTTCCCGATAGGGAAATAGAAGAGCCGTTTGGGTTCTTCGGGCCGTGGTAAAGGAAAGATCATGTGTCGACATGGACCTTCGACTTGCGGATTGTGAGGGAGCGTGTGTCGGCGTCACAAAGAATTATTCAACTGAGTGGAAATTATATGTGGCATGATGATTGTTTATAATGTACATGGCATGATTTGGTTATCAAAAGGTGTGTACAGGAAGATGATATCAACGGAATCCTCAAAGCCTGCCATGATGGTCCATGTGGAGCCCATTTTTCTTATAAGAGGAAAACATACAAAATACTACAGTCAGGCTACTATTGGCCAACTATTTTTAAGGATGCAAAGAAGTATGTGGCTAGCTGTGATGATTGTCAGTAGATGGGGAAACCAACTGCAATTGATGAGATGCCTCTGCAAGTTCAGGTAGTAATTAAACCTTTTGAAAAATGGGATTCAGACTTTGTAGGACATATTAACCCAATGTATCAAACAAAAAGGTACATATTGTTTTGTACATATTATCTAACGAACTGAGTATAGGTTAAAGCTTTGTATTCTGCAAATGAACAATTTGTTGTTGATTTTCTATTTGAAGAAATATTTACTCATTTTGGTGTGCCTCGAGAAATAGTGACAAACCAAAGAATCCAATTTACCTCCAATTTGGTCAAATCCATTACTGAACAATATTAGATTAAACATAGAAAAACATCACCTTATCACCCCCAAGAAAACAGACAATTGGAATCAACTAAGAAGGTGATAGAGGCTATTCTCACCAAGACAGTTCAGTTACACCATAAAGACTGGGTTGATCGGTTTCGTGAGGCCTTATGGGCCTATAGAATAACTTGGATAAAAAAACAGGCCATACACCTTATGAATTGGTGTATGGGAAGCATGTGTTGCTTCCCGTAGAATTTTAAGTAAAAACCTTCAGGACTGTTATGTAATTGGGGTGGACTTAGATGAATCTAAAAAATAGAGGATATTGTAGCTAAATGATCTTGATGAAATCAGACAAGATTCTCTTCATAGGAATACACTCATTCAAGAACAAAGGACTAAATGGAATAATAAGTAAATAAAGAAGAATTCTTTCCAGCCAGGTGATTGGGCCCTGTTGTATGACACTAGGTTCAATAATTTCAAGGGAAAATTGTCCACTCGATGGTTGGGACCCTATGAAGTAGACACAATCTATGACAATGGTTCAGTTAAGATAAAAAATATTGATGAATATAATACTTCCTTTTTCCTAAATGGACAACGAATGAAATTTTATCATAAGCCTCTGTCTAAAGAGGATTTTATCAAACATGTTCTTCAAAATTTTGAAATGCAACTGGTTAGCAAGGGGAGTTCTCCTCCTGCTAATCCACCATTGTAAGTTTTTTTGAGTAATTTAATTTAACTTTGTACATATATGTATATAGGTGTGTTGTTAGATAGTGATTTTGGTGTTACTAACAAGAGAAAAAAATAATTGTGTTCTCTTGTAGATAAGCAATAAGGAGGACATCTGCCAGGTGTAATTTTATTCCTTTATCTAGCCCTGGTAGATTACTTATGGAAGAGGATCCTAATAAATTTTTCTTTAAGTTTTTCAGACTCATAAAAATTGAAAATACCGACGAGCAAGAACTGGCACGGGGTAAATAAAAATCCATGGGACGGTAGATGGAGTTTTCTTTAAGTTTTTTAGACTCCTAAAAATTGAAAACACTGGCAAGTGAGAATTGGTCTGGGCTAGAGAAAAATCCACGGGACAATAGATGGAGTTTTCTTTAAGCTTTTAAGACTCATCAAAATTGAAAACACTGGAGAGAATTAACTACTCTGGTCTTGAGAAAAATCCACAAGATAGTAGTAGTTAGGTTTTCCTTTCCAATAAAATCGAAGTGGCAACAAAAGCAGTGGTTAGTCTGGTTCCAAAAAGAGGAGGTTTTTGCATCTCAATAGGAGGTTGTCCATCTACAGTTTCCTTCTTGTTACATTGCTTGGATCCCAATCACTGAATTATTTTGCCTCATTTTATGACATTTCCGTTGCAATTTCAACATTCCTGTACCAGTGTGTTGTTTGTAGTTTTTCCAGCATGATACTTCAGCAGAAACAATTCACATGCAGAATCAATAAGTGCTATCACCTACTCTAGATTGACCCTAAAAACATGCTAAGATACAAATGGAAGCCTACAAGAATCCAATTTGAAGACTATAAATTCAAGTACCTTATCAAAATTTCATCTGGTACTGAAGAAAACTTCTCGTGTTCATCCAATACTGAAGAAAAATTCTTATGCTCATCTGGTACTGAAGAAAACATAATTTTTTCATCTGGTACTGATGGTGTAATTTTGGTAAAAATTGTCCTATACTTGATGTTTTCCTTTTTTGACAAAGAACACTTCAATTAATGGAGGAATGAGCTCATTATTTTATTCATTTTATTAAGAATCATATTAATTTTGTGCTAAATATATGGTTACTCTCATGAATCTTTGTTACATTAAGTTGTTAAATCTCCCTATCATTATCTTTAGAAATATTCATGTTTATTCCCTTGTTTTTAAAATCATTTACGATGTATTCAAATTTCTTCATGGAGTGATTGTTGATATGATTGGGAAAATAACAATCATACCTTGAGAAAGATTGGTCCATTTTGAAAATATCTTGTCGAAGAATCCTGTTTGTGTGATATCAAAATTATGATTATGCCACCTTCTATAACCTTATGTTGTTAATTATTGATTCAAACCATTGTTTTGGTGAATGTTAAACTTATTATTACCTTCCAACAACATTGACGTTGACTACCGCATAATGGTGAATTCCGGTCAAATCGACCACATTCCCTGCAATCATTACAAAAATTGGTGTGAGTGGGATGTGAAATTACTTATGGATATGATTGTCACATTATCCATGGATGCGATCCCTCGACATAATTTATGACTTTTCCTTACCTCACCCTCATTGAAATTATCTGACCGTTGTATTCTCGTTTCAATTAATAAACTCTCTTTTGGATGGCTTTGCCATCCAGATGAGCATTATTTACCCATTACATACTATACGACCTCCACTCTATTCATTCCTACTATCAATTCATCCGATTGCTCTGTCTTCATCACATTGTTTTCATAATTTTATTCTGGTACTATGTTGTTTTATCTACGTTGTTCTGGTACCAAACCCTCTCCCAAATCCTGTTGCCTACACTTATTTTGAGACATGTTTTCAATTTGGCATGGGGGTTGACAGGGATGAAACTGTGTTCCATCTTTTAAAATAAAAGGAGGAATATCAATCATGCAGAGAGAAATTTGAGAGTGTTGGTTGGGTTCATTTTCTATAAAAATTCAAAGGACATCAGGAAGGAATGTCCCATGCCTTCACCTAGAGTTATGATGGAGAGAGTGTCTAGTTGGGAGAACTAAATTTAAAAATCATTGAATCCACCATACCAGAAACAATGGATTTACCTTCTACCGGAGAGAAATATTTCAAAGGTATCATCATTGATAAGAGGCTCTGTTAGAAGTTTTTGAAGCCTGAACATCTGGACCTAGATTGGAAAAAATGCATCTCCCATAGCTGGATCAAGAAGGAATATTGGAGGATGCTTTTCCTCTACAAAAGGTTTTTAACCTGTGAAGGGAGGTATGTTGTAACTTTCCTTTATCATTTAAGGCTTTTCTTGCATTTTGAGGGTGGACCAAAAATAGATTTTCCCCATTTTCTTTGGATGAGTTTGAATAAAATGGTGAGAGTGGTCAAGTCTTCCTATAAGAAGCATAAACCCAGTCTCTATCACCATGGATTCATGAAACTTATTGTTGTTCATGATTTGAGAAAACGAGGTAGCAGTTAGAAGAAACTCCTCACAAAAAACATTGCTTAAGAGGAGGTTTTTAAATTTGTGGAAGAAAATGTGACAGGAGAATGTAGTAAGGAGTCAGGAAGAAAGAAGGGGGGTGGTAAAAAAAACCGGAATAATCCAAGTAATGAAGTAGCCAGTGTTATCTCTAGTTCACCAAAGTCTGTTAGCAAATTGGACAAGGGAAAAACATTATTGTTAGAAGAACCACTTACATCTAGGGTTAAACGATCATCCACAACCAAGAAACCTTGTCTAGACCTGTCCACTAAAATCAATATGCAATTTAGTGAGAAAAGGAGGAATAAACAGAAGTCTGGTAGTCATGTAGGAGAAATTACAGATAGTGTTCCAGAAGTAATTGTTGAATTACCTCAGGAGAAGGTTGGAGAATCGGAGAAGACCCCTTAATTGAGAGTTAAAGGTAAGAATAAACTTAGAATCAATGAAGAGAGTAGTATGGAAAATTCCGCTAGAAGAAAAAGAAGAAGTGCACAGGAAGAAAAAATTCCAATGCCTACATCTCATTCCTCTAGAAGAAAAACAAGGAAGGCACGGGAAAAACAAATTCTAGTGCCCATATTTGAGCCTAAAAAGAAGAAAAGGAGATTGTTTTTGGAGGAAATTTCCATTTCTATCTGCAAACCAGATGAAGCATTAGGTCCAACATGAAGAACCACTCGGAGCATGGCTAAACAGGTGACAATTCCTTGTGTTCCTTTTTTCTATAGGATCCAATTGACATTCCGACTTCACCAAAAAAAGAAGATATGCATGCATTTTGACTCTGTATTTATCTGTGTGAATACACTTCATCCTCATCTTGTCAAAATTCATCTGTGTGAATACACGATGAAGTGAATTTTGACTCTGTATGTATTTATCTGTGTGAATTGTGTCAAAATTCATCTTTTCCTTTCATGAGCCTATAAATGAGCAGACTCATTACTTGAGCAAGAGCCTTTAAATCACATGCTTGTTGATATTTTTTTTATGAGTTTTTCTTTTTGGTTTTTAAATTGTATGAAGAATATTTTTTGAAGATTGTGAAACAAAGTATTGGTTTTGGAGTGTTTATTATTTAGGCTATACTCATCAGACAAAGGAACTTATTTGTTATCATCACATATAGTGCATCAACTCTATTGATTATGAAACTGGATTGACATATTAATGATTGCAATATATTAAACATATAATTGCACCAACAAGTTTGAAGAATTCAATAGCCTTTGACATCTTCAGAATATCCAACAAAAATGGACTTTTCACTTTTAGGTTGCAACACTTTACTTTTCTCATTAGGAATGTGATCCATGCTAGAATACCAAATACAAAGAAGTGGCTTACATATAGATTAATTTTAGTACATGCTTCTTCTGGTGTTGTATTTTTGAAATCCCTAAATAGCATAGTTGATGGCTTCCACCCAATAATTAATACTTAATCCCTTAGATTGGATCATACAATTAGCCATTAATTTTAATGCATGATTCTTTTTCTCAATAGCACTAGTTTGTTGCAGTGTATATGGGACAATATGTTTCATTTGAATGACCTATGCAATGTAGTAGCTTGTACATTTGTTGTTCACATATTCGCCTTTGTTATCTATTATTAACATTTGAATTTGATGTCCATATTTTTTTTCTACAATGTTCTTGTACGCCAATTTTTTTTCAAAAGCTTCACTCTCAAGTTTTAGGAAATGAACCCAAGTGCATCTGGGGAATTCATCAATGAAATTTAAGAAATACTTGCACCCAAAGAAATAAGGAGAAGAAAACAGACCACAAAAATGACTATGAACAATCTACAAAGGGGTCGAGGCATGCTTGTCAAAATTTTCCCAATGATGTTTGTTGAGAACACAATTGGCACAAATACCTTCTTTGCAATAAACGAGAGGACGAATAGTCACCATATTTTGATTACATAGTTGTTGCAATGAGTAATAGTTTATATGACCAAACCTCTCATGCCAAAGTTTTCTCATGTCATCGCTATGAGTAACAAAAACTAATGGAAAATATGATGACCCAAAGTTGTCAAACTTGTACAACCTGGTAATATCATCAACAATTCCAATTTCTAGGAAATTCTTAAGATATTTTAAATCTTTGATTGAGACTTGGTGAGCTGAAAACTATATGGCCTTTTCTTCACCTGAATAAGTTATCTCATACACTGATAGAAGGTTGTAGAAAAGACTTGGAACACATAATACATCATTGAAATGACCATTATCTACTTGGACTGTTCTAGACCCTACAACATTGAGAGATCTATCGTCACCAACAAATATTTGTTTGGTGGTAAATTAACTTTGAGTGGAAAAAATTTCTTTATCATTAGCCATATGATAATATTCTCTAGAATTAATAAGCCACTCATTAGAGGAAGAAGTAGAAGTTTCATTGAAGGATTAAAAATAAGAAGAAAGTGCATGTCCATGAGAAGAAGAGTTATAATAAGAAGACTCAATATTGATCTTATGATTCTTCATTGTTTCTTCAAAGGCTTCTATCCTTTAAACAAATTTAAGCTCCACATGACCATCTCACCAACGAAAGTTGCAATTTATGTCAGTCTTCTTACTTTTGGATTTTGTTCCTTTGTCACAATTATGAGTAAAAGTTGGATGAGATTCTTTGGGACCCTTCTTTTATTGTTTTTTTGATAAGGATGTTTCTTCTTGGTATTCTTGGATTTATATTTATATTGAGACATTAAGGCTTTTTTGGAAGTTCTAGCATTGTTGATCAATCCAAGCTACATAATCGTATCTTCCTCTTGAATAAGAGAATTAAAAAAGGAATCAAGACTGGGAGTTTGGTAAGCACTCCCTAGATCTTCTCTGGTGGCATAAAAGATATAATTTGCACTACCAAAGATTAGTGAGAATTAAATAAATGCATCGGTCATCCTTCAGATCTATTTTACCGTCTTTACATACAATTCTGAGTTTTTGGAACTTAGATAAATAATTTTCAACAGAAGGAAAATCATTGGGACTTAAAGTTATTAACTAATTTTCAATGTAGTAGGCTCAAATAATATTCTATTTACCAAACACAACTTGAATATTTTCCCAAGCTTCACCAACGTCATTAATTTCTTGAAGGTGAAACCTTAAATCAAGAGAGATGGGCATTTCTATTAGTCCATGTACTTAGTCATTCTTACTATCGCATTTGGATTTCTTTTCGACATTATTGGGTTCTTGTTCTTTTCCCAAGGTAAACTAGTACAATCGTTTACTTCTTAGGACATCCTCCATATGGAATTTCCATGAGAATTAGTTGGTAGTGGTAAGAAAAACATCATTGGGAGAATCGATATTAAAATAGACATAGAATATGGATTTAAAAGATAAAATTGATGGTCGGGATGAAAATTTCTCGAAAAAAATATGTTGTTTAAAATATACAACACTGAAAACAAACTTCAGGTGTGAAAGTTATGGATTTTTCAAGAAAGGTATAAATGATAACCAAAGAGCCATGTGGCAAGTAGAAGTTGGTCCACATGGTCATGCCCCTCTGTTATCACATAAGGTTGTCAAGAGTCGTATGGGTATGTTGTGAATACCTAAGTCTGTATCCTTTCCTTGTCTTTCTCTCTTTCACGGGCCGTGTCTTAAAGTTTTCCCTTTGACTGGTAAAGTTTGTTTTGTTCGCCCCTTTTTGTTTAAAAGACTTGGTTTTCCTTGATGTCTTACTTGAAAAATTCTCGGCCCGAAGCCTTTTTGTTTTCCTCTAAATATGAAAACCCATCTCCTTTTGTTTCAATCACTCGTCCTGTTGTTTTCCTAAGCCCCTATCCAATCGTCCAAGTATTTTTTTACATAGGCCGCAGTCGCGAACTCTATGCGTGACACTTAGAATGGTCCGTTCTAGACCCGAATCAAGAAAAAAGGTAGGTTCAACTTTCAACGGCAGGAATTCCATGTGGAGTTCATATTAGTGGCTCCCGGGAGTTTGGATTCTTAAATTTGCGCGAAGTATAGCGCCGAAGAAAAAGGCCCGAAGAGAGCATGAGTCATTGATATTTAAAGGGACAGGTGGTAGTTGATCCAAGTGTTCGAGGAAATAATCTTCGGGAGTTTTGAAGTGAGAAGTGTGTGGAATTACCGAAGAGTCGAAGCCCAAATTCCTGAAATAATCTGAGCCATCAAAAGCTAAGGACGCATGGAGGCAGATCCCTCGCTTCGATGTTGGGCTCTCTGGAGAATTGTGGGAGTTAAACATTGCAAAGTGTCGAAGTGGCCAAAGTCCCGAAGTGCCCGAAGACCCAAAGGCCCAAAGTGAATTTGATTCATTGATCAACAAGAGCCACGTGTCAATAGATCGACAGCTCCGAGTAAAAACGCATGGAAGAGTAAGTGATATTTGAGCTTTGGTTTTCCTGGAGCCCGGAGACCCAAAGCGGATCTCGACCATCCAAGTCCAGAATGCCACGTGTCATTAGAGTTGTCACTACGAGAATTTTACTTTGGGAGTTTTAAAATGAGAAAAGCATCGAAGTCCTGAAGGCCCCGAAGTCCCAAAAACCTAAAGTTCCGAAGTCCCGAAGCCCGAAATCAGCAGGAGTTGTCTAATTCAAAGGGACATGTGGCACCAGATCTGAGAATTTGCGTTTTCGCGAATCAGAGGTTTTAGCATGGAGCACGACGTAAGTTTTAAAAGGGTGAAATCAAGAAGCGCCTTTGGATATGAGCACCAAGTTATGGCCCAAGGTCGCATGAAGGATGGAGTGATGGAGTGGAGCTATGCCAAAGGTTGAATGAACTTGTATTGGTCACAAAAGAAGATCTACACGGCCTCAAGGCATCGAGACTGACTCGAAGAAGTCATGGGGACTGCTTGGAAAATTCATGGGTGTTAGGCCTCATTCTGATCCTGATGAAGGTAGTTAATGGAAATGGGGGTGATAGTTGAGACCTCATCTCACCCCATAAATGGAAAACATACTGAGAATGGACATGTGGGGAGACTGTCAATCTGAAGTTTCCCAGGGGATGCATTTTATTGCAAAGCACATAACTAATTTGGTCTCTCGTCTGACATAAGAAGGCCTGCATAGGATGACATAGTAGGCACTGACTGGAAACTTTGAATGCATGGGTCCGATCACATTCCTGGTGGTTTCAACATTTTTAGTATATATAGGCTATTTTGATATTTTGTTAAGGTGGAATGGTTGATCTAGGCTCCCTGCTATTGTATTATTTTGATGAAGAACACTGGTTCTTTGGTTATTTCTTGATTTGAGAATTCTTGATTAATCTAAGTCATCTTTCTTACTCCATCTTATTTTCCTCTGATACAAAGAGAGTTCATGATTGATCGATTCACATGGATTTTTGTGATCGTATTATGATGAATGTTTGATTATAATGCTGTTATGATTTCTTTCAGTTTCCTTGAAATTTGAATCTAAGAGGATCTTGTGTTTAAGTTTTTCTTCCTTAGACTGTTGGTAGTCCTGATGTTCACAGCAGACCTCTACACTTTTCTCACCAAAGTCTTCCTCCTACTCACCTTTACTCCAACTTACTGACTGAAGTTGATCCAAGACCTCAATTGCTTATGGATACTAGTCCAGATTTCTAAGTTTGGTAAGCACTCCATAGTTCTTCTCTGGTGGCATAAAATATATAATATGCACTACCAAATATTAGTGAGAATTAAATAAATGCATCGATCATCCCTCAGATCTATTTTACCGTCTTTACATAAAATTCTAAGTTTTTTGAACTTAGATAAATAATATTCAATGGAAGGAAAATCATTGGGACTTAAAGTCATTAAATAGTTTTCAATGTGGTAGAATCAAATAATATTGTGTTTACCAAACACAACTTGAATTTCCATATTGGATTTCCTCGTGAAATTGATCACCCTTGTAGCTTGAGGGGGTTGAAAATGATTCAAAGACTTCTCAAATCTCATTGCCTTCCATTATCACTATTGAGCCTTTCCATATTCTTATTAAACCTCATATTCATCCCACCATTTTTCAATATAAGATTAGAGACAAGATGTTTAAACCTTTAAGGCTTCCACTTGACCTTCATCCTTATCATCTTTATTCCTTTGAGTATCTTCCTCGGTTTTATGGGGAGGATCATGTTACAGCTAAGAGGCACTTGGAGGCCTTTGAGAACTTTGTTGATTAGTTTGATATTTTTCATGGGGATGTTACCATGAGGTTGTTCTCAAATTATTTGTCTGGAGATGTTGCTATGTGGTTTAAATGTTTGGGAGCCGGTTCTATTGGTTCTTGGATCGAGCTATGCAAATATTTTTTAAAGTGTTGGGGTGAGAACAGGTCCCTTGATCAGTACTGGTTTGAGTTTAATGACTTGAGGAGAGGGGAAGATGAAGCCTTGGTTGTCTTCAACGGAAGGTTTTATAGTGTTTATCATAGTATGCCTGTGAAGATTAGATCCACAAAGACTGTTGCCAAGATGTACTATGTCATGGCTCAACATCCAAATCTTGTCCTTCTCCTGAGAGAAAGGAAATATTCATCCTTAAGACACCTGTTTGTAGATGTTGAAGAAGTCGAAGAGAACATCAGGGCTAGCAGGGGGGTTCATATGAAATCATGTCATAAAGAATTTCATGTGCATAAGGAAGAAGACTATCAGTATGTTTCAGATTCTGAGAAAGAGGACATTGAATATAATTCAGATCTGGAACAATAATGAGAAAGTGGGTGTGATTCACATTTGGAATCAGATCCTTCAATAATTGTAGATTTTTCTATGGGCAAGAATGCATATCAATCTTATATCATTTTTCAAAAAAATTCGAGCATGAAGTAGTGGTTGATTGCATAGATAACTATATGTTCTTGGATGATCATAGTTGTGATGCTTTAAATCCTGATGTACCATTACCTTATGATCATTTTTATGAAGGACAGACTGCAATTGTTGGTGATCAATAGTTCGCTTAGAAATAACCAGGAGGTCATTTATTTGCAAGCAGAGAGGCATTTACAAAGGAGAAACCTGGTCCTTCAAAGCAACCAGATTTATGTCACATTCTTCATGATCCTGTGGCCATATACATCGAGTCGTATGTTTCAAATTTTCTGAAATTTTCAAATTGAATTATTTCATCGATACTCACAGGTGAGTATGGTTTCATGAAATATTTCCAAGACCAAACTATAGATCCTTTTCCTTTATTCATTAAGGAAAAGCATTGGGTGCAAATCAGCCATCCTGGACCCGCAGAAGACACAAAGCATCATGTAAAGGAGAATCTAAGTGGGCAGTTTATCTCCTATCCAGGATCTGTAAACGAGAAAATATCACCTGGGATCAACCGACTTGTATAAACTCTCTACCCACCTGAGAAAATCGAACGACAGGTGAGCCACAATGAAGGACAAGAGTTAATTTCTTACTAGTTGATCTTTCTTGATTACAAATTTTGTGACCCTGTGGGGTTATATATGGAGCTGTGTTTTCCAAAAGCATTGAAGCCTGCATAATTATTCATCTTATCATCATTTCGGGGTATGGTTAGTGTTCAAATCCATGTTCTCATTCTACTAGCATACCTCCCTAGATTTTTATGGATCATCTGCAGTGAAGTGAAGAAGAGTTATATTACCAGACAATCTGGGTGGCTATGGTGGAAGTTTTCTTTCACCTGGCGTGTTGTAAAAGTCAGTTAGCCTAGGATTGTACATAAATAAGATTCTTCTAGAGCCCATGTGCCTGTTTTCATTTTAGTAGAGTAGTGTACATATCTCCCCGTTTTCTTCAGTGAAAGTTTTTAGCTAGACTCCATAGCCCAACAACTAAGGTACTAGAAATGCGCATTCTTGGCAGCTCACAGGGAGCATGCCATTCCCTATGGAGCCAAATGTTATCACATAGGGTTTTCAAGAGTCGTCTAGGTCTGTTTTCAATACCTAAGTCTGTATCCTTTCCCTGTCTTTCTCTCTTTCGTGGGTCATGTCTTAAAGTTTTCCATTAGACTGGTAAAGTCAGTTTTGTTCACCCGTTTTTGTTTAAAAGACCTAGTTTTCCT
>JZKD02S1781788.1:357155-370659 GCA_000966675.3 Picea glauca | reverse complement strand
TAAAGGATATCTAAATAAAATATTGTAAATTTTAATTTGATAAATTTAATATAAATAAATAAATAAAATCTACTTTATAATAAAATTCTATTTGTATTTTAAATTTCTGCACAATCGTATGCAGTTTGTACAGAGAAAATAAATAATTTTTACCTTAAAATATTTGGTATAAATTTTTTGTTATAATAAGAAAAAGAAAATTTGCATTGTTTATAAACTCAGCTGTGGGTCAATCTCAAGCTAACCCTACCACTTACAACCTCGAATTGTAAGATGCCGAAGTACATCATATATGTTATTATTACCACCATGATTTCGCATCACGAGGCTATGTTTGAACTGTAATATATGTTTGGTTGTATGGACTGTGTGTTGATTTTTCAGTGAAATTTAAATTCTTCCTCAACCTTCAAATCGTGCACGATGTAATTGTGAGATGCCAAAGTAGTCCACGATATGATTACAATGATCTCAAGGATATGTTTGGAGTGGGTAAAGTAATAATAGTTTTTTGGAAGTTTTTTAGTTGATTTATTTTAAATTTTATGTTAATTCATAATTTTGATCAATTTTATGAATATTTTGGTTGGTTTAAAATGAACAAAATTCCTAGAATAAATTTTTGAAATACATAAAACTTTGATTCAAAACTCAGACTACCCTTAAAAATTTGATGGGGGGATTCAGTCCATTTTTTTGTTTTTTTGAAAGAAGATTTGTTTGCTCGGGAGTGAGCCTACTCCTATGTTTGAATTGGAATGCATGTTTGGCTGGTTGGACTTTGTGTTGATTTTTCCGTGCAATTTCAATCCGTCCTTCCCAAAAGGTGCAGGTCCTTGTAAAGTAGAAAGGTGGCATAGCTTTATGGAAGGTGCATAGCTTTAGGAGACAGTTCCAACTTTGATTTTCAAAACTTTATGCATGAAACTTGAGTTGGATTTCTCTGGGTCACCTGCTTGCTGGGTACTCTACGCGCCACGCACCAACCAAGCTGGCCCATGACTTGCTTTGCAACTTTCTCATCGTCAATCAATATGATTTTCATCCCTTCTCTATTAAATAGAAACTGGATTGGCATCCCAAGCCCTCTCTGTCATCAGCCTGGTCTGCGAGATTTCACACGTCGCAGAGATTGCAAGCCCGTCCACAACAGATTTCTTCGGATTCTTTCCTCCGAGGATCTATATTTTTGATACTGTTCTTTGTGATTAGCATCGATCAGATTCATTTAATTTGTGCTTTGATCAGAAAAGTAAAAAAAAATATGGAGATCCATAGTGGCGTAAATCACGTTTCAGCAAAGCGTCTTCGCAACGTTTTACGGGTCGCCTACTTTATGATGAGAAAAGGTCTCATCTCCAAACGCAAGATGCTCATGGACATGCATTTGATGATGGAGAGAGGAAAAGTATATGGAAGAAGTCTGATGAATCTAGTGTTCCACCATTCCAGAGGCAACAGCGATGGGGGCTTTGGGCTCCAAGAATATGAATTCTCATGCAGCAACAGTCCTGCCAATCCAGTTCGCTTACACATAACCAAGAGAAAACATCACCACTTTCCCCACTTTCTATGTATTCGTCCGCATCCAGTTGAAGATGACAAGGAAGACTTCAATGCTTTTGCTCTTCCCCATTTGGACGACGGCAATGAATACTTCAGCAAGGATTTCCTTGACCATAGTCATCTGCCTACCCTTGGGAAAATGAGCCCGTTGTTGTCTCCTCTGTCTCGAAGGACAATAAGCTCATATGTTAAAGAAAATAATGAGTGTCAGGTCGACAGGCAAGCCGAAGAATTCATAGCTAAATTCTATGAACAGTTGAGGGTAGAGAACCAGATGTCTTTTCGGCGATACCAGGAAATGCTTGACCGGGGTACACGTTAAAGAGTCCAACCTGAAAATCTTCGACACTAGGTAAGCAAACGCTGTGTCCAGAAATGGCCCATTTTTACTGCCACTGAGAAAAAAATAACCTGTTGACATAGGGGAAGAAATTTCCAACAGCGCACCTTATAAACAAGAGAGCAAAAGCATTGCATGAGAGGAATATCCAAGGCGAAATAGGTTGCATGTCCTTCTAAACCAATTGCTTCAGTGATAGAAGAATTTAAGTGAATGAGTGAGATTGAGTCAGATTAAAAACCAAATAGTGTCTTTTGGCAGTGTACTCGTGTTATTGGTATTATAATTTATTTGGGATTCAGGTGTATATAGAAACAGAACGATGCAGGAGCATCGACTGAAATTTGACAATATACTCACGTTCATGGTATTAGAATTTATACATGGAAATAGAACCATGCAGGAGCACCGAATGAAAAATGAAACTTTTAACTTTGTTAGATAATCCAGTGATGGTTTTTCTGTTATGTTTATTAATTGTAATGCTAGATAATTTAGTCACCTTATAGTAATTGTCTTGTTATTCAATTTTGAATGAAAGAGAATTTTCAAATATATATAGGCTAAAAGCCATTACAACATATAAGCTATTACAATATATTTATTAAGAGCTTTATTCATGTCATTATAGGAACTCTAGTGGAAAGAATAACAATCATTCCTCACAACCATCCAAGTTACATCAAATTGACGAGTTTTTAATTTAATTTAATTACATATCATATAAGAGTTTTAATTTACATTGCATTTGACTGCTTAAATGTCATGTGGTTCTTTTTAAAGCTAATAGCTTCTTATAATGTTTTTCAACAGTGTTGGTAATTTAATTACATGTTAAATGACAGTTTTGATATCTATAATGTTCATATTACATTTTATTACTGCTGTGTGTTATGTGTTAGTCTTTTAACTTTTGATTATATTTTTAAATGACATTTTTTATTTCTATAATGTTTTTGTATAATTTGGATGTTTTAAATTAGGAGGTGGTGGAGTTATATCTGTGATTGTTTTTTAACTTAATTATATAACTAAATGACAGTTTTGATTTCTATAATGCTTTTGTGTAGTTTGATATTTTAAATTAGAAGGTGATGGAAATATATATTTTGTGTATTTTGGTATTTTAAATCAAGTGGTGGAATTATATATTTCCAACTAAACAAAATCTGTTGTCAGGCATTAGAGATATATTTCCAAGCAGTCAAAATTTGTTGTAAGGCATCATATGACAGAAGCCATTTTATGGAAGTTTGTTTAAGATTGAGAAGGAAGTTAGTTTAAGTTTAAGAGTGATTTGTGTTAGCTTAGTTGGGAGAATAACGCTCCAAGCCCTTCACACATTTATTTTATTTTTTAAATAAGATTATTTAATTGAAAGATATTTTTCTAAAAATATCTTAAATATTGGATTTATTAATTATTTCAGTTTTTAGAGTTTGTAGGATTTTACAATTAATCATAATGTTAGATAACTTTTCTAGATACACTACTCATCATTATAGATAAATTTAATTAATTTATCTCCTATAATAGATGGAGTGTCTACTAAAAATTTTGGACTTTTCAAAACTTTATACACAATTTTTATCCGAAAATTTGTCTAGAACTATTTCAATTTTCACCTTACAACTTTTAAATTAAACAATAGTTTATTAACACAAAACAATTTAACTATTATTTAAAAAAAAAAAAGATATTAATATATATTTTTAAAGTAATATATAAATAACTTATAAATTATAATATTTGAAACATATACTTATTAATGCACCATGCCAATCACTTTTAATTTAAAATATTTATCCAATATGAATATTGGAAGGAAACTATTATTATTGATCTGAGGAAAATTAACCTTTAAACTAATCAAATCCTCAAGAGGCATACTCTCTAAAAGTCTATTCAGACCATGCTAAATACCTTTTGGGAAATGCACTTATAGTTTATCTACTATAACTTAGTACATATAATAAAAAAGTTTTTTATAGTAACATTCATCAATGCTTTACTAACACATCTCTAGAGCGTGTGTGTTTAGTGTGACAATAACCAAGCTATATTATTATGTAATGGACTTCTATGTATCAAAATTAATTTTAATTTCTCTTTAAGAACCTATCTCATTCTTTTAGTTATATATAAATACAAAATAAAGAAAAATTGTATATAATATAATGTATATCTTTGTGCATATGTGGTTTTCTTCACTAAGTCTTATGGATGTCCATGCTCTTCCTTCACTGCAACTTCCAGATGTCCACACTCTTCCTTCTCTACAACTTGCGTATAGTGTCGGGGAAAATCCTAGAAAAGCAAGCTCAACTTCGTCCCTTTGGCTCCTGCAACTTCTCTCTTCATTGAACTTCGTTGCCTCAGACTCACTTCTTTAGATCTATCAATAGTATATTCTCATAACACTTTACAACATCGATATTCAATGTTATCAATAGGTGTTAATAATAATCTCTTGAAGTCTTATTTATACTTTTCAAGTGTCTTCCTTTGGGGGATAACTTGTAACTATTTTACCATTTTTTTATTTATTTTAGGGATAACCCACACTCTTGTTGCAACCACTTTACTCTTAATTAAATTATTGTTGCAACTCCTTTACCCATAATGAATGACATGTAACTACATATTGACCTTCTAGGGGCTTCTAGATAATTCTTGAGGGTCCTCCAACTTCATTAGGCCATAACTCCTCAACCGTGAGGAACCATGTGGTGTTCCACCTATCACTAGAAATGTCATGATATGTATTGTCCATAGATGAATGAGTTACCTACATTTACATTTTCCTTAATTCCATTTTTCCTCGATCAACTACAGGTTCCACAACCATACCTTTGGGGCTTCTTGACTTCTTCAAGGGTTGAAATCAATGACAACCAATATTTCAACAATATCCCCCTTTCGCATTGATGGAAAAACTCTCATGAAATACCTCAACACTAATTGCATGGAAATGCATATGTGCATACTTATTCTCACCCCGTGACCATCTCTCCCTCTATCTTTATACCTATGATCTTTCTCTATGTTTCCCTACATCTGCTCATACTCTCCTCCTTTGACATCAATGGAAAAGGCTAATTTTCTTGGGGATGCTCCCCTATCTAAACTTTCCTTGGGGCTACTCCCCCTATATGCACTCATCGTGGGGATGCACCCCATGTCTGCTCTCTCCTTGGGGATGCTCCCTCTGTTTGCAAGCTTTAGATTGTTTTGTTGACTTTTTCTCTACATAGTGTTTCCTCGTGTAAATCACTGATATATATTAACAGAATTCAAAATTTCTTGACTCCAAGTTTCTGTCAAAGATACTCAAAATTCTCCCTTGGAAGAGGTTTGGTGAATATATTTGTAATCTGTTCCTTTGTCCCAATGTACTCTAGCTTGATGCTCCTCTTTGTAGCTTGTTCCCATAGAAAGTGATACTTGAGTGGAATGTGTTTTGTCTTGGAATGCATAACTAGATTCTTTGAGATACTGATAGCACTAGCATGATCACAAAATATCAGAATGGGCTCATAATATTCCACTTGTATATACTGCAAAGTTTGTTTCATCCAGAGGACCTGAGTACAACATGTTTCTTCTACAATATATTCTACTTTTGTTGTAGACAAAGCTATTGATGACTCATTCTTTCCTAACAAGGATACCAAACACTCACCCAAATAGAAAACTTCTCCACTTTTACTTCTTCTGTTGGTAATGCTTCCATCCCAATGTACATCTGTATAAGAAACTAGTGATAGTTCATTTCCTTTTGGATACCATAACTCATAATCTTATGTTGCTTTGAGATATATGAATATTCTCTTTACATCCATAACATGTGTTTCCTTCGGTGCTAATTGAAATCTTTCTACCTTTCCAACTGCTAGCATTACATCCGATCTTGATGACGTCACATAGAGTAAGATGTCAATCATTGATCTGTAGAGTCTCTGATATGTATCCTTGGATTCATATTCTTTTCTCAAATTGCAACTAGTTTTCATAGGAGTACTTATAGACTTACAATCTTACATTCCAAACCATTTTAACATTTCTATTATATAGTTGGTCTGTGAAATAAATATACTTGTATCATAGTGATATATCTGAAGTCCCAAAAAGAAAGTCAACTCACCAAGAAAAGACATTTCAAACTCATTCTACATGTCTTTACCAAACGTTTGACTCATCCTGTCATCATCGCTTCCAAAAATAATTTCATCGACACAAACTTTGATTATTAATATGATATTCTGATTTATATTTATGTAGAGTTTATTGTCTACATTGCCTTTCCTAAAACCTTACTGTTGTAAATACCTATCCAACATTCAGTACCATGCTTTGGGGGCTTTCTTTAGACCATATAGTGCTTTCTTCAACCTGCAAACATAATCTTCCCTTTCTGACAGTTGAAATCCTTCTTGTTTCTCAATGTAAACTTCTTCGTCAAACTCTTTGTTTAGGAAGGATGATATCTCATCCATCTAATATATGATCTTCTTTGAACACACATAAGCCAAGATTAATATAATTGCTTCCATTCTGACAATCGGGGGAAAATTTTCTTCAAAGTTTATTCCCTCAACTTGGGAATATCTTTTGCATGCTATCCTTGTTTTATTTCTATGTACTTGTCCATTCTCATTCAACTTGTTCCAAAATACCCATTTTGTACCAATCACATTCTTTTCTTTCGATCTAGGAACCAGTTCCCATGTGTCATTTTTCTCTATCTGATACAATTCTTGATCCATAGCCTTGATCTACTATTCATCCTTATTGGACTCTTCAAAATTTCTTGGTTCAACTATAGATAAAAATTCTAGGTGTTGTTGATCTGGTGAAATTATTATTCTTTGGGTTTCAACTCTTTCATCTTTATTTCCAATAATCTATTATGGTCGATGATTTTTTCGTACTCGTCGACTAGGTGTATTTGGAGTTATTTGTAGCTCATATTCTTATTCTTCTTCTCTCTATTCTTCTTCTTCTTGTTATTCTTCTTCTTCTTCTTCTTATATTGCTTCTTCTTTTATATCTTTCTCGTTATCTTCTTCTTTTGAATCTTCTCTTCCTTTTTGTATTTTTGTACATATGTCTTGTCAATCATTACATTGATTCCTTCCACGAATTTTTTGAGTCTTGGAATGAAGCATTTATATGCTTTTCTTTTTCTTGAATACCCAACTAGTATGCCTTTGTCAACTCAGGACTCAAATTTTCCAAGCATGCCATCTTTTCTTTTGATATAAGATTTGTTTCTAAATACTCTAAAATGATTCACATTTTCCAGTATTCCTTTCCATAACTCATAGGGAGTTTTATCACTATTACTTCTAAGCATTCCTCAATTTAGGATATGAACTTTCGTATGTACTACCTTTGTCCAAAATATTCCACTCAACTTTGAATCTTTGAACATGGTTCTAGCCATTTCTTGTACTATTTCTTTTGACAACTCCATTTTTCTAAGGTGTCCTAGCTACTGAGAATTGTCTTTTTATTCCATGTTCACCATAGAAATCCATAAATTCCTTTGATGCAAAATCTCCACCATTATATGATATCAAACACTTGATTTCCAAATCCATCTCAATTTAAACCATTTGTTTGTATATCTTGAAGTGTTTGAATTCCCGTGACTTCTTCCTGAGAAAGTAAACTGCAGTCATTCTTGTGTAGTCATCCACTAGTAGGATAAAATAATTTCTTTTATTTAATCTCTTTGTTCTTGTAGGTCCACATTTATGAGTGTGTACAATATCCAATGGTTTTTTCATGGAGTATTCTTTTGATTTGAATGTGGTCCTTGTTTGTTTTCCTTGTAGACAATGCTCACATAGAGTATTTGTTGGCTTTGAGATCTCATGATTTTTTTTCATTTCTTCCTTTCTATTGATGTTGACAAGGTTATCAAATTTCATTTGACCCATCCTTCTATTCCAAAGCCAACTTTCATTTTCATTTCCTAAGAAACATTTTTCCCTTCCTATCTCATTCAAGACATATATATCTTTTTTAGGTTATTCTAGATGTAGCCACCAATTTTACTGATCCTTCTTTTTTGATCTCACATCTTTTTGATTCAAACAAAATTTTGTGTCCTTGATCACACATTTTACAGACACTTAGAAGATTTTGCTCCATATCTTCAACCAGTAGAACATTTTATGCCTTGCCATCTTTTCTCCCAAGATTGACTGTGTCTCTACCTATTATTTTGGTTGAGTTATCATTTCCAAATGAAACTTATCCATCTTGTTCCTTCTTCAGAGTCATAAACCTATTCTTTTCACCTGTCATATGCTTCGAACAACCATTGTCAACATACCACCCACTTTTCTTATGTTGTGCTTGTAGATCAAGTGAGAATTCTTTAGTGTTGAATTGATCCTAATTTCTTCTCCATATCCTTTCTGGTTATTTTTTATGACTATTGTTATTCTACTTTGGTTCCTTTGAAGGAACAATCAGTCTACAATCTTTGGCCATGTGTCCAACATTGTTGCACTTGTAGCACTCTAGTTCATTACTTAGTGAACCAAAATTGTTGTGATTTTTGTTTTGTGCTTCATATGACTTTTTAAAATAACTATTGTTTGAATAGCCTTCATATTTACTTCTGCTCTTGGAATAGGATCTACAGTTTGCAACTTTGTGACCAAAATTGTTACAAGAATCGCATAAACCAAGAAAATAGTTTGATTCCTGAATGTAGAAGATCTTCTAAATGGTGTTTATCTTTTGAAGTCTTATTCTTCTTGAGATGTTGTTTATTGTTGGTTATGTGCTATGAATATTCTAGGTGTTCTAGTTCTTGTGTGATTTTCTTCATGGAAACCTCTAACTATTTTTGCATAGGTTTTTTTTTTCTGCTTCATGATTTGTTTTATTGGAGCTTGAACCTTTATCAATATACATCTGGTTTTATCCTATCCTGGACTTGTCATAGTATGGAATTTGACCGCTGATGATATCATCCAATATCTTGGTTTTTGTTTGCTGCATGTATTTCTTCTGAAGATCTTTTCTTAAGGTGACTATTTCTGCTTCCAAACTTTCAATCATCTTATCCTTAGATTCTAATTGATTTATGAGTGTTTCTTCAATCCTTCTACCTTCTTCTACCTATATTTTTAACTTCATGATTCTCTTCTTGATTTCTTCTGAGTTGTATTTTTGAGATCCTTTTTTCTTCTTTAATTCTTCCTTGAGTGACTTCATTTTGTTTCTTTCTTTCCCTAGTTCTTCTAAGGCACTGATTAATTCTTCTTTGAGATTGAATTCACCCTCTTCTTCAAAATTGTATTAATCATCTTCTACTGCAATGAAGAGTACTCTTTTTGAATCACTGTCACTATCATCATCCTCATCTGATGAGGAGTTGTGTTCCTTTGAGTAGAAAGTTTTCTTGAATAATTTATTTTAGTTCCTTCTCTTATCTCCCTTTTGATTTTTTATTTTCTTCTTAGGGTGTTCTTCATCATTACTATATTTATTGTTAGCATAAGTACATTTAGAAGAAAAATGACCAATACCACAACAATTAAAACATTTTAATGGAGGAATACCTTTGTACTTATTGGTTCCTCTTTTCAACTTTATCACAAAGTTTTCTGCTTCTTCATCTTCCTCTGAATCATCGTTGTAGCTAGAATATGGTTTTGACTTTGGCTTGTTTGACTTCTTTTTCTTATTGGTTGCCTTGAACGCTACTTCCTTTTTGACTAGGTTATATTGTTATAAACCTCATTTCATCAGCCATGAATACTCCATGTAGCTTGCCCATACTCAAACTGTCAAGATCTATTATTTCTTCCAGGGATGATATATTAGGATAAAATATCATAAGAAGAGATATTAAGATATTTTTAACAATCAATGATTCATCGAATTATTCTCCCAATCCCATAATGGTGTTCACTATTTTTTCAACTCATAGAAAGAAGGATGCAATGTATTCATCTTTCTTCATCTTCAAATGCTCAAATTTTTCTCTAAGGATTTGAAGCTTAGATCCCTTGACTTTGGCATCTCCTTCGTAAATATTTTGAAGTTTATCCCAAGGATCATTTGCAGTATTGCAATGCATAACTTTGAAAAATATTAAATTATCTGGACTACTTAGAACGGTGCCTTTAGCCTTTGAACTGTTATCGCTATGTTTCTTTCCATATTTTTCATTTGGGGGAGTGGTTGGTGTTGTATATCCGTCTACTACTGAATGCCAAAAATCAAATCCCCATGCTTATAAAAAGGTTTCTATATTTTTATTCCAAAAGGCATAGTTCTATCCATCAAACCTTGGTGCTTCAATCTTAGCGTATTCCATGATCTCCTTCTAGTGGTTAAACTATTTATGTAAGGACCTGCTTCGATACCAATTGTTGGAATACTGATAAGGAGGGGTGAATTAGTATGAGTACTTTATTACCACTTTTAACCATAATGTGTATTATTTAACTTAATGTGCAGTATTCAATAGTTTATCATTAGAATTTAATGTATTATGAGTAGTATAAATCAACCATGAAAAATAAGCAACCAAAAATACACAATACACCAGAAATTTACATGGAAACCCAATGTGGGATAAAACCACAAAATGATTTTCTTATATGTTAGAAGAAATAAATTCATAGGAAGAACCAACTTCCTTATTTTCCATCTACAATTGGAAGGAGGCTCCAACCCCCTAGTTTTCAGAATCTAACCTGAAGGAAGCTCCAACTCCCTAATTCTTTGGAACCAACCAGAAGGAGGATACAACCCTCTTTCCTTGCCTCGTCCAACCACCTAGAAATACAAATATAGAAAAACTATCATTGCCATTGAATCAATCAACCTATTACTGATTTGTTACTGTCACTACCATAACCTGTCACTATTGCTATGCTTCATCATTTTTTACTACTCAAACCCTTATGCCTCAAATCCTCATACCAATATCCACAATAATGAATTCAAAAAAAAATACTCATGAAGTACTAGGACATTTATGTGTTGGACTGCTGTAGAATATATACCCTAACATACCCAGTAAACCATACCTCTCAAACTGTAGCTGACCTAATAGATTTGATCATTTGAACTTCAATTTTCTCAACAAATCCAATCCATGTTCTCTATAAACTCATGGATGTTTACACTTTGTCCCATTGTGTCTTGCGGATGTCGGTATCCTTCTATCTATGCAAGTCACAGATTTATGTTCTTCTCTATCCATCCTCATTTTCCTTCACTAAATCTGGTGGATGTTTGTGCTCTTCCTTCACTGCAACTCATAGATGTTCATGCTCTTCCTTCACTGCAACTCACAAATAGACTCGAGAAAAAACCTAGAATAATAAGTTCAACTCCATCCCTTTGGCTCCAGTAACTTATTGCTTCACTAAACTTCATTGCCTCAGACTCATTGCTTCAGATCTATCAATAGTACATTTCCATAACCCTTTACAGCATAGATATTCAATGTTATCAATAGTTTTCAATAAGAGTCTCTTGAAGTCTTATTTATACTTTTCAAGTGACTTCCTTTAGGGTATAGATTGTAACTATTTTACCTCTTTTCCTTATTTTAGGGCTAACCCACACTCTCTTGTTGCAACCACTTTATGCTTAATTAAATTCTTGTTGCAACTCCTTTACCCATAATGAATGACCTCTAACTACTTGTTGACCTTCTAGGGTCTTCTAAATCATTCATCGGGGTCCTCCATCTTCACAAGGCCATAACTCCTCAACCATGAGGAACCATGTGTCATGCCACCTATCATCGGAAATGACGTGACACATATTTCCCATCCTTGAATGAGTTACTTGCATTTAAACTATCCTTAATTTCCTTTTTCCTTGATCAATTGCAGGTTCCATAACCATAACTTTGGGGCTTCCTGACTTCTTCAAGGTTGACATCAATGACAACCAATCTTTCAACATAAATGACATTTTGTTTGACATGGAAACACCCAATAGATGTTGGAGTCTTGTAATGGGATATTCATAATGTGTACTCCTTGGCCAGACCTTTCCAGTGAGGTATCAAGTGCCCCAAATAGATATTGTATGAAAAATTTATGCCCTAGGGAAGTTGACCTATCGACTACCCCCATCGGGGCCCAAAATCCTTTTGGATTTTCATCTTTCGGGGTTAGGTTTTTGGATGTTTATGGATTTCTAATTTATGATTTATGTTAAAAAGACCTTTGGAGCCTCGTTGTAACCATATTCTTGTGAATTCACCTAGTCGTCACATATCTTCTTATATATAAGATACCACCATTCTAGAAAGTTCATTTCACTCTATATTTTATTTTACAATTTATGTATATTTCAGTATTTAATAGAAATTGAGTATTACTGTATCTTTATGTCTCTATCTTATCTTTTTGTTTCATTTTTTTCCCTCATAAATCTAGATCACAAGTTGCAAACCTCACCATGTAACTACAATATATGGATAAGAATAAGGTAGTGAAAAAGAATGTGTGGTGTGCTACATGTCGCACAAACGGTCACCATAGGAATAAGTTTCCTACGATGGGGAGTTACATGGAAATGGGTGCGTTGAATTCATTTCCAATCGGACCACAAACTGACTAGTGTGATATTTGTAGATAATGGGGCCATATACCTCCTCGTTTCCAAATACTACATAAGTATAAGAAAACTACTCATACTCCATTGTGTGAGTTTTTAAAATACATGGGACATGATGTGAAAAAAAATAGTCATTGTAGCTGATGTAGTAGAACTTTGTAGATTCCTTCCGAGTCCTAAAAGAATTGAAAGGGGGAGACCATGGAGAATTTTATAAAGGAGGATACAAAGGAGGTCTAGGAGGAGGATATGGAAGATGAAGTGAAAGAGGGTACGATGGTGGAGGAAGATCACCTACCTACTTTAACTATGGTGAAGTAGTCCATGTTCCATGGTTCTTTACCAAACCATGCACACTTTATGGGTATTTCCACAATACATATCATGTCATATAGGATTTCCTAGACTTGTTTGAAAAATGGGAAGATAAGAAGGGGTGCTGCTATATGGTGACTGTGGAGACATGAAAAGATCATAAGCCAAAAGAAGCTAATGTATGGGTGGTAACCCAAGGAGGCATTAGAATGAGAATGGACCTAGAATGAGGAGAAAGTTTTGGTCAAAATATAGAAGGTAATATCAAGAAAGTGATGAAATTACCTCCTAAATTTAATTCCATACAACAAAATAAATTCATATGTGAATCACAAAAGACATTGAAGGAAGACAATGTCTGCAAAGAGGTAAGGTGAACAATGTAGAGGGAATTGGAGGAATCCTAGGTGTATGAATAATTGCAATGCATGACGAAAAAGGAATTGGGAAGAAGTGTGCATGTGAAAGGAAGTATAAGAAGAGGAATGCTTGTGTGAAGAGATACACCACATGATCTAAGAAGAAAATGAAACACAACACTTACCATAAGGTTGAATCAGAGAACCAAGTAAGTGATTTCTTATGATTCTATCTTAAAATGGTAAGTGATCCTAACACTACAAATAATTTAAAACACATTTTAACAAGATGTATAGGGGAACAAGAAACCAC
>JZKD02S1781788.1:330801-354255 GCA_000966675.3 Picea glauca | reverse complement strand
ATGTTCATAACAACCCTCAAGATCCAACAAAGGAGATTTTTGTGAGGCTAGAAGAGAAAATTGCTAACATATATCGCAATATTTCCCTCCTCATGGTGGCTCTAGAAAGAAATCTTAGACCGTTCAGAGAAGTTGGAGGATCGAACTTAGAGATCAGATCAAATGAAAAATTAGGAGATAATGAAGACCCAAAAAAGAAATCATGGAAAGAACCTGAGAAATATCATTCTAGTTTCAATTCCATAAACCATCCATATTGTTTACTCAAGATGGAAGCAAAAGTGGGCATAAATCCATAACAAGGTGAGATCGATGCACTAAAATTGAATCATTGGTTGCAACAAATAGAATTTTATTTCATCATTCACCATATAGATGAAAAACAAAAGATATCATTTTCCATACTGAAGTTAGAGGTACATTCTTTAACCTGGTGGGAAAGCCATATGAAAACACTTGGGCTAGAAGGTGATGTTCTAGTAACTAAGTGATCTTATGGAATAATTTCTTTGCAGACATGTGAAATTTCCCTTAGAGTACATACCCCTAATACCAAGACAGAAAAACACAAGTGGACACTAACATCCCTTTGAATTTGGTTTAACTAATCAGAAAGAGAGAGAAGGAGAAAAGGTGTGATGCACCTAGTTTTGAAGTTTTTCCTTGCCACTTCCAATCCAAGCTTGATATACAAACTCCTTAGTGCAACTTGATTACAGGATGTTTGGTATAGGTTGTTACAGGTTTTTTTTTGCAGGTTGATTGGTACATGTTTACAACAATATATCTCACAGTTATAGTGTGACATTGGCTCCATCATTCTACTTCTATGATAGGGCATTTAGACGGGGCAAGGATAGGTGGTTGTAGCCACCTTCCAATTGTAGTTGGAGAACATAGGGGTTTGTAGCCTCCTTCTGATTGTATTCAGAGAATTGGGGAGTTGGAGCTTCCCTCGGGTTGTATCTTGAGAAACTAGGGGGTTGGAGCCTCCTTCCAGTTGCAACTGGAAAACAAAGGAAGTTGGTGCTTCCAATGAATGTAATTCTTAAAGAAATATAAGAAAAATAATTATGTGGGTTTATCTCGCTTTGGGTTTCCACGTAAAAACACTAGTGTACTGTGTATGTTTATGATTGCTTATTTGTTCATTTTTTATTTACTGTGCAACTATTTGATGATAATGCTACATTGATATAGCACTTACATTTTATGGTTAAAAAGGATTCAATTTCTCTATTATTGATCCACCCCCCTCTCAGTAATCCAACAATTACTTTTAATATTTTTTTTGTTTAATATATGAATAGTTGTGTGTACTTCCTGTACACAAATCATATTGCTCAACTTTGAATCCTTCAACATGGTTCTGGCCATCTATGTTACTTGTATTTTCTTCATTTCAATGACTCCATTTGTTGAGGTGTCCTAGATGATGATAACTGCCTTTCTATTCCATGCTCTTTACACAATTCTATGAATTATTTTGATGTTAATTCACCTCCATTGTTCGATCTTAAGAGATTAATTCTCGAATCAATTTCATTTTAAACCATCTCCTTGAATATTTTGAAATTTCTAAATGCCACTGATTTGTTTTTGACAAAATACATTGCATTCATTCTTGCATATTCATCAATGAGTACCATGAAGTATTGTTCACCATTTAGTCATTTTGTTCTCATTGGTCCACATAAATCAGTGTGCACAATTTCCAATGGCTTTGTTGTAGATTTTTCCTTTGATTTGAATTTTGTTTTTGTTTGTTTTACATGTAGACAATGTTTGCACATAGTACTGGCCAGTTTTGAGATTTCAGGAATTTCTCCAACTTCTTCCTTTTTTTTGAATTTTGACCATATTTTCAAATCTCAAGTGTCCAATTCTTTTGTGCTAAATCCAACTTTCACTTTCCTTTCACAAGCATCATATTTCCTTTCCAATATCATTTAATATGTACATTGTTTGGAGTCCTTATTGTTGTATCCACCAATTTTAATCATCCTCATTTTTTGATCTCACACTTCTCTAAGTCAAATATACGTATATGTCCTTGATCACACATTTGACTTACACTCAACAAATTATGCTTCATATTTTCAGCAAGCAGGACATTTTCTACCTTGGCATCCTTACTTTCAATCTTGATTGTTCATTTCCCCACCATTTTGGTTGAGTTGTCATTACCAAATGAAAATGATCCATCTCTTTCTTTCTTTATAGATATAAATATGTTCTTATCACCTATCATATGTTTTGAACAACCGGTGTCAATGTACTAATCACTTCTTAATCTTTCTTCCTGTAGTGCAAGGGAGCATTCTTCAACATTTATTTTATCTTTCTTCCTTATCCAAATTCTTGATGGTCCCTTTTGATGATTGTTGAATTCCTTCTTTGGTTCCTTTGGAGGAACTATCAATCTGCAATATTTTTCCATGTGTCCAAAATTTTTGCATTTATAACATTCTACTTCAACGTTCAATGAGCCAAAACTGTTATATCTTTTGTTGTATGCTTCATGAGAATTTCTAAAATGATTAATTCTAGGGTGACCTTCATACTTGATTTTTTTCTTAGCATAAGCTTTGTAGGTTATAGATTTGTGTTGTAATATCCAGTTCCACTGAGCACATTTATACTAACTTATTCTTTGAGGACACTTGAGAGGAAGTGATCTGGTTATGATACATTATGATTATGCCTTGATTATGAGTTATATTATGATGTCATTGTGATTATGTGTTAAATTCTAGATGTATATATCTATCAAAATGTATTATTGATAAGTTTCCCTAAGTGTGAAGGATACATGATAGGTTGATGATGTTGATGGAATCAATGAACTTCCTTGGACTTTGGATTGAGTCAGGGACTGGACTTGTATTTGGTTTGAGTTTTGAGTATGTATTTACATGTATATATGATGACTTCAATATGGATGCTATGTATATGGATTATTGACAATGTTCTTATCAGTGGATGAAGTCTCGATGACACTTGCTAATCCGAATCACATAAAGAGTAAAGGGGTCATGCACAAAAAACTAGATAGATGAGGGAGAGGTGTGGCAACTTCCCTGTCATAGCCTACTAGCACTCCCACCGTGAACTGAACTATATGTTAACTATTACCTAGTTAGAGAGGTGCGTGATAATGTGAGATCAGACTGAGATAGTTGATCATGAAGAATTCTAAGGGGCACACAATAAAGAAGAATATGTGTTCCTTACACAACCCTTAGTCTCTCACAAGGTTGACTGAGTGGAGTGTTAACTCCAAGTGTTAGAAAAGATTCCAAACTAGTCAAAGGTGAGTGGAACCCTAGGATAATGGAGGTACATCTTGAAGGGCATGTCGTGTAGTTAAATTGCGAGTCAATAAAAATATAGATGGCCTATAAAGATATAATAAAAATGTTAGACCTTGTTAGAACAACGTATTTAATTAATTATTAAATTTTAGAACAAAATATTTAATTAATTAGGAAATTTCCATTCCTATTAGAAAACCCGATGAAGCATCATGTCTAGCATGCAAAACCACTTGGAGCAAGGCTAAATAGGTGAAACTTCCGCATGTTCCTTCCTTTCCAGAGGATCAAGTTAGCATTCTAACTTCACCAGAGAAAGAAGATATGCATGTAGAAACTATTAGTGAAACTTAGGAGTTAGTAACAGAGACTCTGAAGGATTTAAGGAAGGAAATTGAAGCCAGGGAGGAGGTAAATTAGCAAGAAACACTCGAACCTATCAGTTCTTTGACTAAACATCAGTTGGTACTAAAATTTGAAAGGATTACAAAACATAAGGAAGAATTGAAGCAAGAAGTGGAGGATTACAAATTTTTGTACATATACATCAAGAAAGAAAATACACAGTTGAAGGAGAATAACTAAAGGTTATGGAATAAGCACGATAGGGTCTCTGCCAAGCTCAATATGGTTCTACACCTAATACAATACACAAGAGTTATTAAAAGGGAACTTAAGGGTGAGGCTTCAAGTTTTAATATATTCAATCCAGGCAATTAATGTTAAGTCAAGATGGAAGAACAACACCAGTTTTGCAATTTTGAGATCCAGTTTGGAAATTTTTTCATACAGACATGCAATGACTTGGGCATGGGGGAATGTTGGGTCTCCTTTTTTATGCCTCCAATTACCTTATCTTTTCCTCTATCTTGACCAACTTTACCTCAAATATATGTACCATTTTCCTATTTGCTTCAAACACGTGTCTTTTAGCCATTCGTGTGTATACATGAGGTAACCTATGTTTAAATCATGATTTATGTTCTTTATTAATATTTGAAATTAAATGATTGATGTTAAATTCTCTCTAATTACCTTGATTAATCCAAGCATACCTTATGACATATCTCATCCTCATCCGGTACCTTTCTGCATGCATATGGTACTCAACTCGTCTGATACCTATTTTTGTGATAGTTTGGTAGCAATGTATTTGACTGTGTGCGTTCGGTACCAATCTTCTTGTTCCATCTATGTGCATCGAGTACTAGTTCCACATCTATAGGCTTGGGTGTTTAAATGAATTTGATTTCGATGTGTCTAAGGAATTTGTTGGCTATAACATCCTTTGTTGGTTGAAGACAATGATACACTTCATCCTCATGCACTTTGTTTCATGAGGATGGAGTTCTTTCCATGAAAAATGTTATATCAACTAATTGTGATATTTACACAAACATTTGATGTTATCTCCAGTTCTTGGTTGTAACAATTGTTTCTCTTTAAAATAGAGGGCCTTGTAGATGATATATATACATAGAAATAATTAAGCATCGTTATGCTATAGACTTGATTCCTGAGAAAATTGTTGATTGTACACCTGTTACTGAAGTAATGATATGAATTATAGTTTATGGAATTTATGTGTGTGATCAAATTATTCATTCTTTAAGTTTCTTTTAAAGATACCTTGTTGGTACAGAAAGGGCACACCGACCCAACCAAGGTAAGATTCCTTGTATTTATCTGTGTGAATATAATTATGGTTTTTGTGTGAATAAAAAAATTATGTGTTTTGATCATAGTATCTAATTTTATTTTTGTTGTGTTTCGATAAATCATTTGAAAAAACACAAAATAGATTTGTGGAAATTTTGTGTGAGTGAGAAATTCTAAGTGCGATATAGATTTCTGAGTAAATATTTATTACTTTTGTGTGAGTGTGTGGAAAATTATTTGTTAGATTGAATGCTTTAAAATTTGTTTCTATTTTGCAAATTCATGAACAACTAATATATCCATATCTCACTCTACATGAACCTATAATGGAGTATCTTACTACACCTAGTATTTCTTCTAGGATTGATTAGGTTATGAATGATCTCCTTTTTAAGAATGTGCAGAGAATTAATTACATATTGTTGTTAAATTAGTTGCTACAGGAAACAAAGTCAAAGTTCATATTTTCCTTTCATGAGCATGTAAATGAATAGATTCATTACCTGAGTAAGAGACTTTAAATCACATGCTTGTTGATATTTTTTTTATGAGTTTTGCTTTTTGTTTTTTAAACTGTATGAAGAATATTATTTGAAGATTGTGAAATAGAGTATTGTTTTGGAGTGTTTCTTATTTAGTCTATACTCATCAGACATATTAACCTATCTATTATTGACAGATATAGTGCATCAACTCTATTGATTACAAAACCATATTGATGTATTAATGATTGCAATATATTAAACATATAATTGCACCAACAAGGTTGAAGAAGTCAATAACCTTTGACATCTTCAAAATATCCAACAAAAATGGACTTCTCACTTTTAGGTTGCAATACTTTCCCTTTCTCATCAGGAATGTGAGCCATGCTACACTACTGAATACAAAGGAGCGGTTTACATCTAGATTAATTTTAGTACATGCTTCTTTTGGTGTTGTATTTTTTAAATCCTTAAATAGCATAGTTGATGGATTCCACCGAATAATTAAGACATAATCCCTTAGATTAGATCATACAATTAGCCATTCATTTTAATATGTGATTCTTTTTCTCAATAACACCATCTTGTTGCAGTGTATATGGGACAATATGTTGCATTTGAATTCTCTATGCAATGTACTAGCTTGTACCTTTGTTGTTCACATATTTACCTCCATTATCCGTTCTTAACATTTGAAGTTGATGTACATATTCTTTTTCTACAAGGTCCTTGTAGGACAAAAAAATTTCAAAAGCTTCACTCTTAAGTTTTAGGAAATGAACCCAAGTGCATCTGGAGAATTCAACAATGAAATTTAAGAAATACTTTCACCCAGAGAAATAAGGAGAAGAAAACATACCACAAAAATCACTATGAACAAGATGCAAAGGGGTCGAGGCATGTTTGCCAAACTTTTCCCAATGATGTTTGTTGAGAACACAATCATCACAACACCTTCTCTTCAATAAATGAGGAAGAATAGTCACCATATGTTGATTACATAGTTTCTACAATGAGAGATAGTTTATATTACCAAACCTCTCATACCAAAGTTTTCTCAAGTCATCGCTATGTGTAACAAAAACTAATGGAAAATATGATGACCCAAAGTTGTCAAACTTGTACAACCTAGTAATATCATCAACAATTCCAATTGCTCATACATTCTTAGGATCTTTTAAATCCTTGATTACAACTTGGTGAGGTGAAAAATATATGGTTTTTACTTCACCTGAATAAGTGATCTAATACACTAATAAAAGGTTGCAGAAAAGACTTGGAACACATAATACATCATTGAAATGGCCATTAACTACTTGAATTGTTCCAGACCCTACAATAATGAGATCTATCGTCACCAACAAATATTTTTTTGGTGGTACATTAATTTAGAGTTGAAAAAATTGCATAATCATTAGCCATATGATAAGGTTTTCTAGAATCAATAAGCCACTCATTAGAGGAAGAAGTAGAAGTTTCATTGAAGGATAAACCAGAAGAATAAAGTGCATGTCCATGAGAACAAGAGTTATAATAAGAAGAATAAATATTGATGTTATGATTCTTCATCGTTTCTTATAAGGCTTATATCCTTTTAAAAAATTTAAACTCCACATGACCATCTCACCAAAAAGAAATGCAATTTATGTGAGTCTTCTTACTTTTGGATTTTGTTCCCTTTTTAGAAATAGGAGTAGAAGTTGGATGAGACACTTTGTGACCCTTTTTTTTTCTTGTTTTTGTGGTGAGGATGTTGCTTCTTTGTATTCTTGGATTTATCTTTATATTGAGACACTAAGGCTTTGTTGGAAGTTCCTGCAATGTTGATCAATCCAAGCTACATAAGCTTATCTTCCTCTCAAATAAGAGAATAAAAAAAGGAATCAAGACTGGGAGACTGGTAAGAACTCCCTAGAGATTCTCTGGTGGCAGAAAAGGTAGATGAAAAGACGGAATATGAACTACCAAATATTAGCCAGAATTAAATAAATGGATCGATCATCCTTTAGATCTATTTTACAGTCTTTACATAAAATTCTAAGTGTTTTAAACTTAGATAAATAATATTCAATGGAAGGAAAATCATCGGGACTTAAATTTATTAATTGGTTTTCAGTCTCGTAGGCTCAAATAATATTGTGTTTACCGAAAATGGCTTGAATATGTTCCCAAGCTTCATCAGGGTCATCAATTTCTTGAAGGTGAAACCTTAAATATCAAGAGATCAACATTTCGATTAGTCCATGTACTTAGTCATTATTACTATCCCATTTGGCTTTTTTTCGACATTATTGGGTTGTTGTTCTTTTCCCAAGGTAAGCTAGTACAATCCTTTACTTCTTAGGACATACTCCATATGGGATTTCCATGAGAATTAGTTGGTATTGGTAAGAAAAACATCACTGGGAGAATCAATATTAAAATAGACATAGAATATGGACTAAAACGATAAAAYTGGTGGTTAGGATGGAAATTTCTCGAAGAAAATATGTTRYTTAAAAAATAAAACACTAAAAACAAACTTCAGGYMTGAAAGTTATCRWTTYTTCAAATAATTCATAAATGSTAACCAAAGAKCCATGTGGAAAGTAGACGTTGGTCCAYRTGGTCATGCCCCTCCTTCRCTAACTTTCTTATAACCTCACTTTTACAAATAAGTTTTTATGGAGTGACCCACTTTTATAGAATAAGTGTGAATCRCTTTTACAATGAAGTTACTTTGTAAATTAAAGTTGTATGCAAAAAGTAACTAAAAAGTAATAATAAATCTACTTATAGTGWTTCRCTTTTATAATTTAAGTGAAATTCAGTTTATAATGAATGCATGAACTTTTTCAAAAAGTAACAAAAAAGAGACTTGAACTCAAGACCTCTTAYTAAATAAAGAAACTTTCAACCAAGTGAACTAGTGYAAAACACATTATAATTGTAAAGGAGRAGGATTGACTTCTTGTTGTTRTTGTGATTGTTGATRTTGGAGCTCCATCTCAAGGTCTATGCTTAWAARAAAACTTATTTTCATGTMTTCACATAGGAAAACAAAATYGYTCGACAACAATAATGAGGTTAKATCTCAAWTAGMTTACCTAKARAATGMAAGTTTCCTCTCTATTTATGATTTTCTTGAGATCACATGGAGTGCATGGAATAGAGCATATGCAGACAAAAAARCATATTCCTCTCAATTTATGATTTGTGGAGATCGCACAGAACATAGGAAMATGAGTATATGTAGATGATAAAGARTAGCAATMTGGAAATAAAAACATAAAAMCRAAATATTGTTTCKGTAAAAWWATTAAAMAGAGAAAATTTAGGCTTTATACCTSTAGATMTGACTGAAATGGTCATACCTTGGGAAAATGAAAACCTCTTCCAATGAAAAAAAAGTGTTTATAWMTTAAAGAAGMACTCCAGATGCAATGGAATAGTCCTCAAAGCCTAKAAGTGTAYRAAAATAACATAAACTAGAAATGTGGCAATGTGAATTCAARATCTCGATATACAACCAAAGCGGGTCTTCAAACARTGTCTAGTACCATGTTCGACAACACATGGTATTCMAACAAAGGATGAATACMTTCRAAAACCACTCACACAACCAAATCAAATATTAACACACCAATGTTTTTATGTGGTARAMCCCTAGTGTGGGGAAAMATCCATGGKCCCAACCAATGTGCSCACWTGAGACAATTTATTAATGAAAAAGAAAAAYATTACAAGAGATTTTCTCACAATCRATCATTGGAAAWTGAACCTCAATGCTCTTTGAATAGATATCATGGACYAKTSAGGTAYTAAGCAACAAATCAATGTAGTCRTTAAKATAGAGGASAAAAKGAGTCGTCAAATCATTATATTTCTGGAACATATCATGACAGTYGGATTACATAAATAAAAATGCATASTAATTCATACTAAATAAACAYARTARCAACCACACTTTAACCTAATGACACATTAGACAAAGTTGATCTTAAATAAYTCTTAAGTGTCTAAATATCCTAGCAAGAGATAGAGTTTGGTTACAGATGAAAAATGAAAGACTRCRGGGTCCTRGTAAGAATATTAACACACTATKGTATGGACCTTTCGAGATATCRTAGAAGGTGGGAGATAACACTTACATACTACCTACCCCCATACATGTGCATTTACTTASTGGTAAATGTGGAGAATATCAAACTCTACAAGCCTTCMATGTTGGATCAAGAAGWGGAGAAGGTATYACCTTCCATAGAGGACTTAGCACCARATGCTYAGGAARAAGTGGTCCAAAACTACAAGACAAGGGTAYCATSACCTTTGGTAAATTGSTTTGAAAGGACRATTWCCAGGAAARAAAAAGGTGGTTCTCCAGGGAGAAGGTAGAAGAAGAATTTRCTTGCCTCATTCAGTAAATATTTTGGGGACAAAAAGCCTCCCTAAATGGGGAGGTRTGGTCTAGTTTGGATTATTATACTATTTTTYATCTATATTGATTCTTCCAGAGTGGAAGAAAATGRAGGAATCRACTTACAGAGTCATTTTAATGGTARGTCCTAGTTTGAAAATCTRAGGTTTGAAACCTTTCATAACCATTTTGAGGCATCAAAMGAMATTTTTGGRGTCACAAATTTATTGGCTTTATATAGATCCCTTGATGYTATTACACACATTGAGACCTTTCCAACGGTGTAAAAATYRCATCAAATAGGAGCTCATATGCAAAATTTATGCCTCCTACAAGTTCACCTACCATGTTGACCATCATGGTACAAGTGGATGTCACGTCAACCCCCATTACTCGCACATATGGGGCTAGATGCATATGGAATTTCAAGAATATTCTAAAAGTTCCAAAATATTTTTACAGTTGAAGATTGAGGAAGTCAAAACCCTACCCCCTAGATGGCTATTGGACGATGTTAAATGTCAAGCTACGAGAAGGAGAAGGGGTTCCATTCTTTAGCATTGTATTTGTTCCATCGTTGAGAAAAGAACCTAGGGGTGGTATTTTGACAACATAATAGACGAAGAGAGATTATGTAGCATCCATATCGGCCACAACTTCAAAGACAACTCCATATAGAGTGCATCTTTCTTTGTACTTGCATTTGAAGAAAAGAGAGTAGAGCGACCTCGCCTTCTAGTTGGGTTTTCTCTCATATTATGCTTCTTAGGTTATATCTTGTGTTTATTTGTCAATGATGTGTGAGGATTTAAATTAGTTTTTTTATTTTTCACATTTAAGCTATTTCATACATTTTAAGCAAAAAACCAGTAATTAAAAAAATTTAGATCTAAAGGAAATTAACCTTTGCGACAAAAATTGCAGTATTTTATTATAGTTGTTGTGATGAACTATCCAATGGAATATCCATGGTAGTTTACAAATCATATTCCCTTTAAAGGGTCCATGTGATGATTTGAGGCCTTGTTTATGCCCCAATAGCCTAAAAACACCATTTGCAGCCTAATCCCCTTGTTTTCCTCCTCTTGCAGTCGCTAAGTCTCCAAAACCCATCCCTCACATGAAAAACCTACTAAGAGCATCCATATTACTATTCAAAACCAAATATTACATTTAGAGGACGTATGCGTTCTTTGAGTATCAATCATGGCCTACATATTCGTTTTCTATATTTTGAAATAACAAAATATCTATTGAAAAGCATTAAAATCATAACATAAACATTTTGTAGCTTCAAGATCTTTCGAAGAAGCTAAAGAATGCAAAAAATGGATCTCAATGTAAAAAATTATGGAAAATTTACTAAAATACTAGATTTATGTTAAAAATAAGGTGCATAGATTATAAATGCATGCAATTTTCTAAAGTGTGCGCAAGTTGCCTATTTGGTAGACTACATGGGGTAATCTCTTAAGTAGTTTGGAGGAATGTATGTCCATTCTTGTGAGAGTGTATATCATAATTACCCATTTTTCATTTTTCACCCATCAACTTTTTGGAAGGGCCCTATAATAAATAATGAAATGGGAAGGTCCACCTTGGACCTACCTTTTCTATCCCAATCATAAGCATGCTTTTATGTTCCTCTTTGGTAAGTCCCTTGCTACATATAATATTAATAAAGGATCATGACACTTGCATTAATAGGTGGTGGGTATCATTTATAAAATATGGGAGCATCTCTAGTCATTAAGGGAGGGCTAAGGGATAGAGTCATCTAATATCGTAACAAATGGTTAGAGCTTTCATCAATCTGGGAATTCAAGTCTATTCATAATTCGCTCAATTGTATCCTAATATCTCTATACAAAAAACATTTCCTTTTATGTATTGAAACTAAATTTTCGTTAAAAAAAAAAAAAAAAAAACATTCAATTTGCAAATTCAAATTTATTTCTCATCAAATAACAATGAACATAGGAAAATGGAAAAAAAAAATAAAATTTACTCTATAAAAAAATTCTAATTATATTTTAAATTTCTGCACAATCTTACTAAGTTTGTATCCAGAAAATAAATAATAAATAATTTTTTACCATTTTTTTTTATAATAATTTTATAACATTATTAAGTTTGTACCAGAAAATAAATAATTTTTTACCTTAGTTATATTTTTTTGTTATAATAATTTATTTTGTTATAATAAGAAGAAAATTTACATTGTTTATAAACTCAGCTGTTGGTCAATCTCACGCTAACCCTACCACTTACAACCTCGAATTGTAAGATGCCAAAGTACATCATATATGTTATAATTACCACCGTGATTTCGCATCACGAAGCTATGTTTGAACTGTAATATATGTTTGGTTGGATGGACTGTGTTTTGATTTTTCAGTGAAATTTAAATTCTTCTTCAACCTTCGAATCGTGCACGTTGTAATTGTGAGATTTCAATGTAGTCCACGATATATGATTATAATGATTTTGCATCACGAGGATATGTTTGAAGATTATCAGGATATGGATATATTTGAAAGAGTGAGTTAATTTGGGAGTAATTTTTTTTTTCGGTAGTAGGTTTTTTTACAATTTTATTTTAAATTTCAGATTATTTCAAAATTTTAATAAATTTTATAAATATTTGAATTGGTTTAAAATGGTGCAAAATCCCTTAAGTTAAATTCTAAAATGTATGAAACTTTGATCAGACTACCCATAAAAATCTCGTCAAAGGGTCTGTTTGCTACCGAGCGAGCATACTCCTATGTGGAGTGCATGTTCGGCTGGTTGGACTTTGTGTTGATTTTTCCGTGCAATTTCAATCCGTCCTTCCGAAAAGGCGCAGGTCCTTGTAAAGTAGAAAGGTGGCAGCCCTGATTCCGCATGTTTTTTTTAAGGTGCATAGCTTTAGGAGACAGTTCCAACTTTGATTTTCAAAATTTTATGCATGAAACTTGAGTTGATTTTCTTTGGGTCACCTTTGCTGGGTACTCTAAGCGCTTTATAACATATTCATTAAGAGCTTTATTCATGTTATTATGAAAATTGAATCAGGTAGATAGAATAACAATCATTCCTCACAACTATCCAATCTACACCTAATTAACTGGTTTTTAATTTAATTTAATTATATCTCATATGACAGTTTTGATTTACATTGCATTTTTCTTTTTGCTGCTGCATAGGTGCTACATAGGTGTCATGTGGTTCTTTTTAAAGCTAATAGCTTCTTATAATGTTTTTGCACAATGTGGGTAATTTACTTACATGTTAAATGACAGTTTGATATCTATAATGTTCATATTACATTTTATTACAGCTGTGTGTTAAGTGCTATTCTTTTAACTTTTGATTATATTTTTAAATGGCATTTTTTATTTCTATAATGCTTTTGTATAATTTCCATGTTTTAAATTAGGAGGTGGTGGAGTTATTTCTGTGATTGTTTTTTAACTTAATTATATAACTAAAAGACAGTTTTGATTTCTATAATGTTTTTGTGATTTCTATAATGCTTTTGTGTATTTTGGTATTTTAAATTAGAAGGTGGTGGAATTATATATTTCCAACTAGGCAAAATCTGTTGTCAGGCATCAGAGATATATTTCGAAGCAGTCAAAATTTGTTGTAAGGCATCATATGACAGAAGCCATTTTATGAAAGTTCATTTAAGATTGAGAAGGAAGTCCGTTTAAGTTTTGAGAGCGATATGTGTTAACTTAGTTGGGAGAATAAAACTCCAAGCCCTTCACACTATTATTTTATTTTTTAAATAAGATTATTTAATTGAAAGATATTTTTCTAAAAATATCTTAAATATTGGATTTATTAATTATTTAAGTTTTTTGAGTTTGTAGAATTTTACAATTATTCATAATGTTAGATAATTTTTTTGGATAGTTTACTCATCATCAAAAATAAATGAAAACTGTCTATTAATAATTTCTTTTAAATGATGGATGGAGTGTATATTAATATCCAAAAAAAAACTGTTTAGAACTATTTAAATTTTCACTTACAACTTTTAACTTAAACAATAGTTTATTAACAGAAAACAATTTAACTATTATTTAAAAAAAAAAACATATATATTTTAAAGTAATAAATAAATAATTTATAAATTAAAATATTTGAAACATATACTTATTAATTATTAATGTACCATGAGAATCACTTTTAATTTAAAATATTTATCCAATATTTAAATGGGAGGGAAACTATTATTATTAATATGAGGAAAATTAACCTTTAAACTAATCAAATCAAATCCTCAAGAGACATACTCTCTAAAAGTCTATTCAGATCAGTGTTAAATACCTTTTGGGAAATGCACTTATAGTTTATCTACTATAACTTAACTTAGTACATATAATAGAAAAGTCTTTTATAGTAACATTCATCAATGCTTTACTAACACATCTCTAGAACTTTGTGTTTAGTGTGACAGTAACCAAGCTATATTATTATGTAATGGACTTCTATGTATCAAAATTAATTTTAATTTCTCTTTAAGAACTTATGTCATTCTTTTAGTTATCTATAAATACAAAATAAAGAAAAATTATATATAATATAATGTATATTTTTGTGCATATGTGTTTTTCTTCACTAAGCCTTATGGATGTCCATGCTATTCCTTCACTGCAACTTGCAGATGTCCACGCTCTTCCTTTTCTACAACTTGCGTATAGCATTGAGAAAACACCTAAAAAAGTAAGCTCAACTTCGTCCCTTTGGCTACTGCAACTTCTCTCTTCACTGAACTTCGCTCCCTCAGACTCACTTCTTTAGATCTATCAATAGTATATTCCCATAACACTTTACAACATCGATATTCAAGGTGTTCAATAGGTGTTAATAAGAATCTCTTGAAGTCTTATTTATACTTTTCAAGTGACTTGCTTTAGGGGATAGCTTGCAACTATTTTACCATTTTTCCTTATTTTAGGGATAACCCACACTCTTGTTGGAACCACTTTACGCTTAATTAAATTATTGTTGCAACTCCTTTATCCATAATGAATGACATGTAACTACATATTGACCTTCTAGGGGCTTCTAGATCATTCTTTAGGGTCCTCCAACTTGACTAGGCCATAACTCCTCAACCGTGAGGAACCACGTGGTGTTCCACCTATCACTGGAAACGACATGATATGTATTGTTCATCCATGAATGAGTTACCTACATTTACATTTTCCTTAATTTCATTTTTCCTCGATCAACTATAGGTTCCATAACCATACCTTTGGGGCTTCCTGACTTCTTCAAGGGTTGAAATCAATGACAACCAATCTTTCAACAATATCCCCCTTTCGCATTGATGGAAACACTCTCATGAAATAGCTCAACACTAATTCCATGGAAATTCATATGCGCATCCTTATTCTCAACCTATGACCATCTCTCCCTCTGTCTTTATACCTATGATCTTTCTCTATGTTTCCCTGTATCTTCTCATACTCTCCTCCTTTGACATCAATAGAAAAGGGTAACTTTCCTTGGGGTTGCTCCATTGTCTGAACTTGCCTTGGGGTTACTCTCCCTATATGCACTCTTCGTGGGGATGCTCCCCATGTCTTCTCTCTCCTTGGGGTTGCTCCCCCTATTTGCAAGCTTTGGATTGTTCTGCTGACTTTTTCTCTACCAAGTGTTTCCTCATGTAAATCAATGATATATATTAAAATAATTCAAAATCTTCTTGACTCCAAGTTTTTATCGAAGATACTCAAAATTCTCCCTTGGAAGAGGTTTGGTGAAGATATTTGTAATCTTCTCCTTTGTCCCAATGTACTCTATCTTGATGTTCTTCTCTATAGCTTGTTCCCGTAGAAAGTGATACTTGATCAAAATGTGTTTTGTCTTGGAATGCATCACTGGATTCTTTGACATACTGATAACACTAGTATGATCAAAAAATATTAGAATGGGCTTATAATATTCCACTTGTATATCCTACAAGGTTTGTTTCATCGAGAGGACCTGAGTACAACATGTTGTTTGTACAATATATTCTACTTTTGTTGTAGACAAAGCTACTAATGACTGATTCTTTCTTAACTAGGATACCAAACACTAACCCAAATAGAAAACTTCTCCACTTTTACTTCTTTTGTTGGTAATGCATCCATCCCAATGTACATATGTATAAGAAACTAGTGATAGTTCATTTCCTTTTGGATACCATAACTCATAATATTATGTTGCTTTGAGATAATGAATATTCTCTTTACATCTATAACATGTGTTTCCTTTGGTGCTAATTGAAATATTTCCACCTTTCCAACTGTTAGCATTACATTCGGTCTTGTTAGCATTACAAAGTAAGATGCCAATCATTGATCTGTAGAGTCTTTGATCTACATCCTTGGATTCATCTTCTTTTCTCAAATCGCAACTGGTTTTCATAGGAGTACTTATAGGCTTACAATATTACATTCCAAACCTTTTTAGCATTTCTTTGATATAGTTGGTGTGTGAAATAAATATACTTGTATCACACAGGTATATTTGAAGTCCCAAAAACAAAGTCAAATCACCAAGAAAATACATTTCAAACTCATTCTACACGTCTTTACCAAATGTTTGACTCATCCTGTCATCACCGCTTCCAAACATAATGTCATCAACATAAACTTTGATTATTAATATGCTATTATGATTTATATTTATGTAGAGTTTACTGTCTACATTGCCTTTCCTGAAACCTTACTATTGTAAATACCTATCCAACCTTGAGTACCATGCTCTGGGGCCTTGCTTGAGACTATATAGTTCTTTCTTCAACCTGCAAACATAATCTTCCCTTTCTTATAGTTGAAATCCTTCTCGCTGCTCGATGTAAACTTCTTCTTCTAAATATTCGTTTATGAAGGATGGTATCATATCCATTTAATATATGATCTTCATTGAACACACATAAGCCAAGATTAATATAATTGCTTCCATTCTGACAATCAGAGGAAAAGTTTATTCAAAGTCTATTCCCTCATCCTGGGCATATCCTTTGCATACTAGCCTTGATTTATTTCTATGTACCTATCCATTCTCATTCAACTTGGTCCAAAATACACATTTTGAACCAATCACATTCTTTTCTTTCGATCTATGAACCAGTTCCCATGTGTCATTTTTCTCTATCTGATCCAATTCTTCATGCATAGCCTTGATCTAGTGTTCATCCTTATTGGAATATTCAAAATTTCTTGGTTCAACTGTAGATAATAATGCTAGGTGTTGTTGTTATGGTGAAATTCTTCTTCTTTGGGTTTCAACTCCTTCATCTTTATTTCCAATAATCTTTTCTGGTCGATGATTTTTCCGTATACATCAGCTAGGTGTCTTAGGAGGTATTTGTTTCTCATCTTCTTGTTCTTCTTCTCTCTGCTCTTCTTCATCTTCTTCTTCTTCTTCCTCTAGATCTTCCTTGTTATCCTATTCTTTTGAATCTTCTCTTCCTTCTTTGTATTTTTGTACATATGTCTTGTCAATCACTACATTGATGCTTTCCATGATATTGTTGAGTCTTAGACTAAAGCATTTATATCATTTTATTTTGCTTGAATACCCAACTAGTATTCTTTTGTCAACTCAGGAATCAAATTTTCCAAGCATGCCATCTTCTCTTTTGATATAAGATTTTCTTCTAAATACTATGAAATGATTCACATTTTCCAGTATTCCTTTCCATAACTCATAGGTAGTTTTATCGCTATTACTTCTAAGAATTCCTCTATTTAGGATATGAACTATTGTATGTACTACATTTGTCCAAAAGATTTCACTCAACTTTGAATCTTTCAACATGGTTCTAGCCATTTCTTGTACTATTATATTCTTTCTTTCGACAACTCCATTTTGCTAAGGTGTCCTGGCTACTGAGAATTGTCTTTTTATTCCATGTTCACCATAGAAATCCATAAATTCCTTTGATATAAACTCTCCACCATTATATGATATCAAACTCTTGATTTTCAAATCCATCTCAATTTAAACCATTTGTTTGTATATCTTGAAGTGTTTGAATGCCTCGAACTTCTTCCTAAGAAACTAAACTGCAATCATTCTTTTGTAGTCATCCACTAGTACCATAAAATATTCTTTTCTATTTAATCTCTTTGTTCTTGTAGGTCCACATATATCCGTGTGTACAATATCCAATGGTTTTTTCGTGGAATATTATTTTGATTTGAACTTGGTCCTTGTTTGTTTTCCTTATAGACAATGCTCACATAGAGTATTTTTTGACTTTGAGATCTCAGGAATTTATTCCATTACTTACTTTCTATTGATTTTGACAAGGTTATCAAATTTCATGTGACCCATCCTTCTATTCTAGAGCCAACTTTCATTTTCATTTCCTAAGAAACATTTTCCCCTTCCTATCTCATTCAGGACATATATGTTTTTTTAGGTTATTCTAGATGTAGCCACCAATTTTACCAATCCTTCTTTTTTGAGCTCACATTTTTCTGATTCAAACAAAAGTTTGTGTCCTTGATCACACATTTGGCAGACACTTAGAAGATTTTGTTCCATATCTTAAACAAGTAGAACATTTTTTTCCTTGGCATCTTTGCTCCCAAGATTTACTGTGCCTCTACCTATTATTTTGGTTGAGTTATCATTTCCAAATGAAACTTATCCATCTTGTTCCTTCTTCAGACTCATAAACCTATTCTTGTCGCCTGTCATATGCTTTGAACAACCATTGTCAACATACCACCCACTTTTCTTGTGTTGTGCTTGTAGATCAAGCGAGCATTCTTACGTGTTGAATTGATCCTACTTTCTTATCCATATCCTTTGTGGTTATTTTTTATGGCTATTGTTATTCTACTTTGGTTCCTTTAGAGGAACAATCAGTCTACAATCTTTGGCCATGTGTCCAACATTGTTGCACTTGTAGCACTCTATTTCATTACTTAGTGAACCAAAATTGTTGTGATTTTTGTTTTTTGCTTCATGTGAATTTTTAGGATAAATATTGTTTGAATAACCTTCATATTTACTTATTTTCTTGGAATAGGCTCTATAGTTTGCAACTTTGTGACCAAAATTGTTACAAGAATAGCATAAACCAAGAAAACTAGTTTGAATACTGGATGTAGGAGATCTTCTAAATGGTGTTTATCGTCTAAAGTCTTATTCTTCTTGAGATGTTGTTTATTGTTGGTTATGTGCTATGAATATTCTAGGTGTTCTAGTTCCTATGTTATTTTCTTCATGGAAACCTCTGATTATTTTTGCATAGGTGTTTTTTTCTACGTCCTGATTTTTTTTATTAGAGCTTGAACCTTTCTTAGTATGCATCTGGTTGTGTCCTAGCCTGGACTTGTCATAGTATGGAATTTGACCGCTGATGATATCATCCAATATCTTGGTTTTCTTTGCTACATGTATTTATTCTGAAGATATTTTTTTAAGGTGACTATTTTTACTTTCAAACTTTCAATCATCTTCTCCTTATATTCTAATTGAGTTACGAGTGTTTCTTCAATCCTTGTACCTTCTTCTACCTATATTTTTAACTTCGTGATTCTCTGCTTGATATCTGATGATTTGTATTTTTGAGATCCTTCTTTCTTCTTTAATTATTCCTTGAGTGACATGATTTTCTTTCTTTCTTTCCCTAGTTCTTCCAAGGCACTGATTAATTATGCTCTGAGATCGAATTCACCTTCTCCTTCAAAATTGTATTTATCATCTTCTACTGCAACGAAGAGTACTCTTTGTGAATCATTGTCACTATCATCATCCTCATCTGATGAGGAGTTGTGTTCCTTTGAGTAGAATTTTTTCTTGAATAATTTATTTTTGTTCCTTCTCTTGTCTCCCTTTTGATTTTGATTTTTATTCTTAGGGTCTTCTTCATCATTATTATCTTTATTTTTAGCATAAGTACATTTAGAAGAAAAATGAGCAATACCACAACAATTAAAAAAATTTAATGGAGGAATACCTTTGTACTTATCGGTTCCTCTTTTCAACTTTCTGACAAAGTTTTATACTTCTTCATCTTCCTCTGAATCATTGTTGTAGCTCAAACATGGTTTTGAATTTGGCTTGTTCCACTTCTTTGTCTTATTGGATGCCTTGAACATTACTTCCTTTGTGACTGGGTTATATTGTTCAATCCTCATTTCATGAGCTATGAATACTCCATGTAGCTTGTCCATACTAAAATTGTCAAGATCTGTTATTTCTTCCAGGGATGATATATTAGGATCAAGTCTCATAAGAAGAGATATTAAGATCTTTTGAGAAATCAATGATTCTTAGAATTATTCTCCCAATACCATAATGGTGTTCACTATTTTTTCAACCCATAGAAATCAAGATGCAATGTATTCATCTTCCTTCATCTTCAATTGCTAAAACTTTTCTCTAAGGATTTGAAGCTTAGCTCCCTTGACTTTCGCATCTCTGTCATAAATATTTTGAAGTTTATCCCAAGGATCCTTTGTAGTCTTTCCATTCATAAATTTGACAAATATTGAATTATGTGGACTACTTAGAATGGTACCTTTAGCGTTTGAATTGTCATCGCTATGTTTCTTTCCATATTTGTCATTTGGGGGAGTGGTTGGTGTTGTATATTCGTCTACTACTGACTGCCAAAAATCAAATCCCCATGCCTATAGAAAGGTTTCCATATTTTCATTCCAAAAGGTAGAGTTCTATCCATCAAACCTTGGTGCTTCAATCTTAGTGTATTCCATGATCTCCTTCCAGAGGTTAACCTATTTATGGAAGGACCTGCTTCGATACCAATTGTTGGAAACTGATAAGGGGGGGTGAATTAGTATGAGTACTTTATTACCACTTTTAACCATAATGTGTATTCTTTAACTTAATGTGCAGTGCTCAATAGTTTATCATTATAATTTAATATATTATCAGTAGTATAAATCAGCCATGAAAATTAAGCAACCAAAAATACATAGTGCACCAGAAATTTACGTGGAAACCCAATGTGGGAGAAAACCACATAATGATTTTATTATATGTTAGAAGAAATAAATTCATAGGAAGCACTAACTTCCTCATTCTCCAGTTACAACTAGAAGGAGGCTCCAACCCCCTAGTTTTAAGGATCCAACCTGAAGGAAGCTCCAACTGCCCAATTCTCGGGAACCAACCAGAAGGAGGATACAACCCTCTTTCCTTGCCTCGTCCAACCACCCATAAATACAAATATAGAAAAACTATCACTACCACTGAATTGATCAACCTATTACTGATTTGTTACTGTCACTACCATAACATGTCATTGTTGTTATGCTTCATAAATTTTTACTACTCAAATGATTATGCCTCAAATCCTCATACCAAGATCCACAATAATGTAATAAAAAATAAATACTCATGAAGTAATCAGACATTTATGTGTTGGACTGTTGTAGAATATATACCCTAACATACACAGTAAACCATACCTCTCAAACTATAGCTGACCTAACCGATTTGATCATTTGAACTTCAGTTTTCTCAACAAATCCACTCCCTGTTCTATGTAAACTCATGGATGTTTATACTTTGTCCCATTGTGGCTCATGTATGTCCGCATCATTCTATCTATGCAACTCACAGATTTATGTGCTTCTCTATGCATCCTCATTTTCCGTCACTGAGCCCGAAGGATGTTTGCGCTCTTCCTTCACTGCAACTCATAGATGTTCATGCTCTTCCTTCACTGCAAATCATGAATAGACTCGGGAAAAAACCTATAATAATAAGCTCAACTCCATCCCTTCAACTCCTGCAACTTCTCACTTCCCTAAACTTTGTTGCCTCAGACTCATTGCTTCAGATCTATCAATAGTACATTCCCATAACACTTTGCAGCATATATATTCAATGTGCTCAATAGGTTTCAATAAGATTTTTTTGAAGTCTTATTTATACTTTTCAGGTGACTTCCTTTAGGGGCTAGCTTGTAACTGTTTTACCCCTTTTCCTTATTTTAGGGCTAACCCACACTCTCTTGTTGCAACCAATTTATTCTTAATTAAATTCTTGTTGCAACTCCTTTACCCATAATGAATGACCTCTAACTACTTGTTGACCTTCTAGGGTCTTCTAGATCATTCGTTGGGATCCTCCAACTTTACAAAGCCATAAATCTTCAACCATGAGGAACCAAGTGTGATTCCACCTATCACCGGAAATGACATGACATGTATTTCCCATCCATGAATGAGTTACTTTCATTTACACTATCCTTAATTTTATTTCTCCTTGATCAACTGTGGGATCCATAACCATAACTTTGGGGCTTCCTGACTTCTTCAAGGTTGACATCAATGAAAATCAATATTTCAACATAAATGACATTTTGTTTGACATGGAAACACCCAACAGATGTTGGATACTTGTAATGGGATATTCATAATGTGTACTCCTTGGCCAGACCTTTCCAATGAGGTATCAAGCACCCCGAATATATATTGTATGAAAAATTTAAGCCCTAGGGAAGTTGACCTATCGACTACCCCCATCGGGGCTCATATCCTTTTGGATTTTGATCTTTTGGGGTTAGGGTTTTGGATGTTTATAGATTTCTAATTTATGCTTTATGTTAAAAATGCCTTTTGAGCCTTGTTGTAACCATATTCTCTTGAATGCACCTAGCCGTCACATCTCTTCTTAGATAAGATACCACCATTATAGAAAGTTCATTTCACTCTGTATTTTATTTTACAATTTATGTTTATTTTAGTATTTATTAGAAATTGAGTATTACTGTATCTCTATGTCTCTATATTATTTGTGTGTTTCGTTTTGTTCCCTCATAAATCTAGATATAAGGTTGCAAACCTCACCATGCAACTACAATATATGGATAAGAATAAGGTAGCGCACAAGAATGTGTGGTGTACTATATGTCACACAAAAGGTCACCATAGGAATGAGCTTCCTACGATGGGGAATTACATGGAAATGGGTGCATTGAATTCATTTCCAATCGGACCACAAATTGAGTGGTGTGATATTTATAGATAATGGGTCCATATACCTCATCGTTTCCCAATACTACATAAGTATAAGAAAACTACTCATACTCCATTGTGTGAGTTTTTAAAATACATGGGACATGATGTGAAAACAATTAGTCATTGTAGCTTATGTAGGAAGAAATGAAAGGTGGAGACCATGGAGGATTTTATAAAGGATGTCTAGGAGGATGATATGGAAGATGAAGTGAAAGTGGGTACGATGGTGGAGGAAGATCGCCTACTGATCTAAAAATGAAGAAGACTTGTATTCTTGAAAATATTTGCAAGTAAAATTTATGTGTTAAAATGAAAATGGATCAACTTTGCAACACAACTTTAATAGGATTTACTCATTCAATATGCATATAAACAAAAACATAATCAATGAATAGAAAACACATAACACAACAAATGATAAAGTGTTCACCCCTCTCTTGGGCTACATCTCTTGGTCCAGCTTCCAATGGATCATTTGTATTATTTTCTCAAAGTGCTCAAAAATGTTCTTTACAATTCTCAAAATGCCAAATAGACTGCTCCAATGGCTTCAGAACGTCCAAAAACCCCTAGCTGGGATTTTTCGGCACCTCGTTTGGCCA
>JZKD02S1781788.1:320170-330791 GCA_000966675.3 Picea glauca | reverse complement strand
AGATTTCTTTCTAGAGCCACCATGAGGAGGGAAATATTGCGATATATGTTAGCAATTTTCTCTTCTAGCCTCACAAAAATCTCCTTTGTTGGATCTTGAGGGTTGTTATGAACATAATCGTTTTCCATGGCTAGGGATATGCAAATTTATTCTTAAAATGATTCCTATATCCCTACAAATTTCCACAAATTCCCCTATAAAACCTTGCTTTAATACTAGTATGATCTATAAACTACCATTTATATTCCACTAGATAGTTCCTCACAACAAATCTAAGAAAATAGTGAAATCTTTATTGTATAGGTTAGTTTCCTTTATATCTCATATTCTTTAATACTAGTTTTCTTCTTAAAACTTTATGTAATAGATGAAAGGAAAAATGTATAGAACACAAATAATACAGACACCATCCATAAATAAACATAATATATGACCTAGGAAACCCAATACTAGAGAAAACTCAGCTAGAAGTTGAGGTCTCTCTGTTCTCTTTTCTTAAAATGAAAGTAAAAATAAAGAGGCACTCTCTGTGGAATTTACATTTATATTGTCACATGTATGGATTTCTAAATAATCTATCCTCCTCTGTTATGTTAATATAATACCACTCATATGTTTTTATCATCTATGAAATAGGATACAATGAAAAATAATGGAACCCTTTCTCCTCCTAGTAGCCCGGTATTTAACATATCTTGATAGTCATCTAGAGCTAGCACTTCGAATTATTCAACCCTCAATTAGTGATCGATCTTGGACCTTCTAGAATGTTCTTAGAAAATCCACTACATGGCTAGCCCCACACGTTTAAGTAATGGAAGATGGTGTGACATCCACTCACACTATGGTGATCAATATGGTCGGTCAACTTGAAGAAGGCATAACATTCACATACAAAATTTGACTGAGGTGATTATTGCACCATTGGAAAGGTCAAAATGGATCCAGAATATTTAAGATAGGTTTTTGAAACCAAAATTTCAAATTGGAAGAAACCACTAAAATGGCTCTGCAAGTTCATTCCTCCAATATTTTTCACCCATGAAGCATCGAGATAGATGAAAAATGATATAATGATCCAATTCATATCAATTGGAGGCCTTATCTTGAACCATGTGCTGACCCTCAGTCTCGTTGATTTGTAACCCTATAGGGTCTTTTTCCTCCACATCATCATTGCCGATCTTTCAAGTGTATATGACCTATTTCATTTTTTCCATTGGCTCATGGTAGGCATATATGAATTTAAACATGGTGTCTTTAGGATGCCAATGGAATATGAAATTGTTAATTCTTAAGAGTTCATCTCTCTGTACTAGGATTTTTGTGGTGAAATTGAACGTCACAAAAAAATTCTTGTTTACATTTCCCCAATCCCCCTTTTATCTTCTTGTTTCCTCCTAGTTGTAAAAAATTCTAGGTACCATATCCATTGGATGGAAAATCCTATGGATCTAATGTCTACTAGGAATATGTGTTGTCCATTTCCTTTCACAGAAACAAATATGTTATTGAGGATATTTGGTACCCTTGTAATGGTTTAGTAATTCAAAGTTCGTTATGGGATAAAACCTGAATTTATATATTCTACCACATGTGCCCATTCATATATAACTGTGTGGTGTCACACCCAACAACGTGCAGGTGTTCCTTAACTATTACATCCATGGCTTGTATCCTTTGGGTCTCTGAAACCAACTCTTCCATCTATGCCAGAAATGTGTTAACTAGGATTGTACCATCAAACCGTGGCACATCACATAACTTTGATACAATATAGTGCACTACCTTTGTGATTTGTGTGCATCTCCTAGTTGATACTTCATACAACTTATTCTTCCATCTTTGCATAACATCCTCTAAATTTGTGTCATAGGAATGCACACTTCTCTAGCTCAGTTCACCATCAACTATTGGGTTGACATAATCATCCTCGCACCTTGTGATATTTTATATGTTATCAATGATGGAAATATACAAATACTCATTCATGGGATCATTATATCTTTCACCCTCATTCATATCCAATGAGGCAATTACATGAAATGTTTATGTTTCAGAGGACACATGTCACTTCTTCAGGTTCAACATTGCATTTTTATCGAATACCCATTCAATTCCAAGTAGATATGGGTTGGGGTATAAGTCATCCATGATATCAATCACCTCAAAATATGATTTGGTATTAACCCCTTTAATGTTCACTTCCACTTTCTCCAACCTACCAATGGGATAAATTCTATATTGGTTGTCCACCCTGAGTTGAATAGGGGACCATACCGAGTTTGGTTTTCCTATCAACTCCCATTATTACTTCGGTAGTATATTCACATCGGATCCTAGGTCCAACATGACACCTTCCATATTATAGTTTCCATGCTCAGATGTCATCTTGAATTATCTTTCAATGAGCTTCTATCTTCTCACGTAATGCACATCCCATTCTTGTGTGGGGGAAAAATATCCATAGTGGTTTCTTGTTCCCCTATACATCTTGTTAAAATGTGTTTTAAATTATTTGTAGTGTTAGGATCACTTACCATTTTAAGATAGAATCATAAGAAATCACTTACTTGGTTCTCTGATTCAACCTTATGGTAAGTGTTGTGTTTCATTTTCTTCTTAGATCATGTGGTGTATCTCTTCACACAAGCATTCCTCTTCTTATACTTCCTTTCACATGCACACTTCTTCCCAATTCCTTTTTCGTCATGCATTGCAATTATTCATACACCTAGGATTCCTCCAATTCCCTCTACATTGTTCACCTTACCTCTTTGCAGACATTGTCTTCCTTCAATGTCTTTTGTGATTCACATATGAATTTATTTTGTTGTATGGAATTAAATTTAGGAGGTAATTTCATCACTTTCTTGATATTACCTTCTATATTTTGACCAAAACTTTCTCCTCATTCTAGGTCCATTCTCATTCTAATGCCTCCTTGGGTTACCACCCATACATTAGCTTCTTTTGGCTTATGATCTTTTCATGTCTCCACAGTCACCATATAGCAGCACCCCTTCTTATCTTCCCATTTTTCAAACAAGTCTAGGAAATCCTATATGACATGATATGTATTGTGGAAATACCCATAAAGTGTGCATGGTTTGGTAAAGAACCATGGAACATGGACTACTTCACCATAGTTAAAGTAGGTAGGTGATCTTCCTCCACCATCGTACCCTCTTTCACTTCATCTTCCATATCCTCCTCCTAGACCTCCTTTGTATCCTCCTTTATAAAATTCTCCATGGTCTCCCCCTTTCAATTCTTTTAGGACTCGGAAGGAATCTACAAAGTTCTACTACATCAGCTACAATGACTATTTTTTTTCACATCATGTCCCATGTATTTTAAAAACTCACACAATGGAGTATGAGTAGTTTTCTTATACTTATGTAGTATTTGGAAACGAGGAGGTATATGGCCCCATTATCTACAAATATCACACTAGTCAGTTTGTGGTCCGATTGGAAATGAATTCAACGCACCCATTTCCATGTAACTCCCCATCGTAGGAAACTTATTCCTATGGTGACCGTTTGTGCGACATGTAGCACACCACACATTCTTTTTCACTACCTTATTCTTATCCATATATTGTAGTTACATGGTGAGGTTTGCAACTTGTGATCTAGATTTATGAGGGAAAAAAATGAAACAAAAAGATAAGATAGAGACATAAAGATACAGTAATACTCAATTTCTATTAAATACTGAAATATACATAAATTGTAAAATAAAATATAGAGTGAAATGAACTTTCTAGAATGGTGGTATCTTATATATAAGAAGATATGTGACGACTAGGTGAATTCACAAGAATATGGTTACAACGAGGCTCCAAAGGTCTTTTTAACATAAATCATAAATTAGAAATCCATAAACATCCAAAAACCTAACCCCGAAAGATGAAAATCCAAAAGGATTTTGGGCCCCGATGGGGGTAGTCGATAGGTCAACTTCCCTAGGGCATAAATTTTTCATACAATATCTATTTGGGGCACTTGATACCTCACTGGAAAGGTCTGGCCAAGGAGTACACATTATGAATATCCCATTACAAGACTCCAACATCTATTGGGTGTTTCCATGTCAAACAAAATGTCATTTATGTTGAAAGATTGGTTGTCATTGATGTCAACCTTGAAGAAGTCAGGAAGCCCCAAAGTTATGGTTATGGAACCTGCAATTGATCAAGGAAAAAGGAAATTAAGGATAGTTTAAATGCAAGTAACTCATTCAAGGATGGGAAATATGTGTCACGTCATTTCCGATGATAGGTGGCATGACACATGGTTCCTCATGGTTGAGGAGTTATGGCCTTGTGAAGATGGAGGACCCCGATGAATGATTTAGAAGACCCTAGAAGGTCAACAAGTAGTTAGAGGTCATTCATTATGGGTAAAGGAGTTGCAACAAGAATTTAATTAAGCATAAAGTGGTTGCAACAAGAGAGTGTGGGTTAGCCCTAAAATAAGGAAAAGAGGTAAAATAGTTACAATCTATACCCTAAAGGAAGTCACTTGAAAAGTATAAATAAGACTTCAAGAGACTCTTATTGAAAACTATTGATAACATTGAATATCTATGCTGTAAAGGGTTATGGAAATGTACTATTGATAGATCTGAAGCAATGAGTCTGAGGCAATGAAGTTTAGTGAAGCAATAAGTTACTGGAGCCAAAGGGATGGAGTTGAACTTATTATTCTAGGTTTTTTCTCGAGTCTATTTGTGAGTTGCAGTGAAGGAAGAGCATGAACATCTATGAGTTGCAGTGAAGGAAGAGCACAAACATCCACCAGATTTAGTGAAGGAAAATGAGGATGGATAGAGAAGAACATAAATCTGTGACTTGCATAGATAGAAGGATACCGACATCCGCAAGACACAATGGGACAAAGTGTAAACATCCATGAGTTTATAGAGAACATGGATTGGATTTGTTGAGAAAATTGAAGTTCAAATGATCAAATCTATTAGGTCAGCTACAGTTTGAGAGGTATGGTTTACTGGGTATGTTAGGGTATATATTCTACAGCAGTCCAACACATAAATGTCCTAGTACTTCATGAGTATTTTTTTTTGAATTCATTATTGTGGATATTGGTATGAGGATTTGAGGCATAAGGGTTTGAGTAGTAAAAAATGATGAAGCATAGCAATAGTGACAGGTTATGGTAGTGACAGTAACAAATCAGTAATAGGTTGATTGATTCAATGGCAATGATAGTTTTTCTATATTTGTATTTCTAGGTGGTTGGACGAGGCAAGGAAAGAGGGTTGTATCCTCCTTCTGGTTGGTTCCAAAGAATTAGGGAGTTGGAGCTTCCTTCAGGTTAGATTCTGAAAACTAGGGGGTTGGAGCCTCCTTCCAATTGTAGATGGAAAATAAGGAAGTTGGTTCTTCCTATGAATTTATTTCTTCTAACATATAAGAAAATCATTTTGTGGTTTTATCCCACATTGGGTTTCCATGTAAATTTCTGGTGTATTGTGTATTTTTGGTTGCTTATTTTTCATGGTTGATTTATACTACTCATAATACATTAAATTCTAATGATAAACTATTGAATACTGCACATTAAGTTAAATAATACACATTATGGTTAAAAGTGGTAATAAAGTACTCATACTAATTCACCCCTCCTTATCAGTATTCCAACAATTGGTATCGAAGCAGGTCCTTACATAAATAGTTTAACCACTAGAAGGAGATCATGGAATACGCTAAGATTGAAGCACCAAGGTTTGATGGATAGAACTATGCCTTTTGGAATAAAAATATAGAAACCTTTTTATAAGCATGGGGATTTGATTTTTGGCATTCAGTAGTAGACGGATATACAACACCAACCACTCCCCCAAATGAAAAATATGGAAAGAAACATAGCGATAACAGTTCAAAGGCTAAAGGCACCGTTCTAAGTAGTCCAGATAATTTAATATTTTTCAAAGTTATGCATTGCAATACTGCAAATGATCCTTGGGATAAACTTCAAAATATTTACGAAGGAGATGCCAAAGTCAAGGGATCTAAGCTTCAAATCCTTAGAGAAAAATTTGAGCATTTGAAGATGAAGAAAGATGAATNCACCCTCGGTCTCATTGATTTGTAACCCTATAGGGTCTTTTTCCTCCACATCATCACTGCCAAACTTTCAAGTGTATATGACCTATTTCATTTTTTCCATTGGCCTGTGGTAGGCATATATGAATTTAAACATGGTTTCTTTAGGATGCCAATGGAATATGAAATTGTTAATTCTTAAGAGTGCCTCTCTCTGCACTAGGATTTTTGTGGTGAAATTGAACATCACAAAAAAATTAGTTTTTACATTTCCCCAATCCCCCTTTTCTCTTCTTGTTTCCTCCTAGTTGTAAAACATTCTAGGTACCATATCCATTGGATGGAAAATCCTATGGACCAAATGTCTACTAGGAATATGTGTTGTCCATTTCCTTTCACAGAAACAAATATGTTCTTGAGGATATTTGGTACCCTTGTAATGGTTTAGTAATTCAAAGTTCGTTGTGGGATAAAACCTGAATTTATATATTCTACCACATGTGCCCATTCATATATATCTGTGTGGTGTGTCACCCAACAACGTGTAGGTGTTCCTTAACTATTACATCCATGGCTTGTATCCTTTGGGTCTCTGAGACCAACTCTTCCATCTATGCCAGAAATGTGTCAACTGGGATTGTACCATCAAACCATGGCACATCACATAACTCTGACATGATAAAGTGCACTACCTTTGTGATTTGTGTGCATTTCCTAGTTGTTACTTCATACAACTTATTCTTCCATCTTTTCATAACATCCTCTAAATTTGTGTCATAGGAATGCACACTTCTCTAGCTCAGTTCACCATCAACTATTGGGTTGACATAATCATCCCTGCCACTTGTGATATTTTATATGTTATCAATGATGGAAATATACAAATACTCATTCATGGGATCATTATATCTTTGACCCTCATTCATATCCAATGAGGCAATTACATGCAATGTTTCTGTTTCACAGGACACATGTCGCTTCTTCGAGTTCAACATTGCATTTTTATCGAATACCCATTCAATGCCAAGTAGAGATGGGTTGGGGTATAAGTCATCCATGATATCAATCACCTCAAAATATGCTTTGGTATTAACCCCTTCAATGTTGACTTCCACTTTCTCCATCCTACCAATGGGATAAATTCTATATTGGTTGGCCAACCTGAGTTGAATAGGGGACCATACCAAGTTTGGTTTTCCCATCAACTCCCATTATTACTTCAGTAGTATATTCACATTGGATCCTAGGTCCAACATGACACTGTCCATATCATAGTTTCCAAGCTCATATGTCATCTTGAATTCTCTTCCAATGAGCTTCTATCTTCTCACCTAATGCACATCCCATTCTTCCATGGGGGAAAAATATCCATAGTGGTTTCTTGTTCCCCTATACATCTTGTTAAAATGTGTTTTAAATTATTTGTAGTGTTGGGGTCACTTACCATTTTAAGATAGAATCACAAGAAATCACTTACTTGGATCTCTATTTCAACCTTATGGTAAGTGTTGTGTTGCATTTTCTTCTTAGATCATGTTGTGTATCTCTTCACATAAGAGTTCCTCTTCTTATACTTCCTTTCACATGCACACTTCTTCCCAATTCCCTTTTTCGTCATGCATTGCAATTATTCAGACACCTAGGATTCCTCCAATACCCTCTACATTGTTCATTTTACCTCTTTGTAGAAGTTGTCTTCCTTCAATGTCTTTTGTTATTCACATAAGAATTCATTTTGTTGCATGGAATTAAATTTAGGAGGTAATTTCATCACTTTCTTGATATTACCTTCTATATTTTGACCAAAACTTTCTCCTCATTCCAAGTCCATTCTCATTCTAATGCCTTCTTGGGTTACCACCCATACATTATCTTCTTTTGGCTTCGACTAATCTTTTCATGGCTCCACATTCACCATATTGCAGTGCCCCTTCTTATCTTCCCATTTTTCAAACAAGTCTAGGAAATCCTATATGACATGATATGTATTGTGGAAATACCAATAAAGTGTGCATGGTTTGGTAAAGAACCGTGGAACATGGACTACTTCACCATATTTAAATTAGGTAGGTGATCTTTCTCCACCATCGTACCCTCTTTCACTTCATCTTCCATATCCTCCTCCTAGACCTCCTTTGTATCCTCCTTTATAAAATCCTCCATGGTATCCACCTTTCATTTCTTTTAGGACTCGGAAGGAATCTACAAAGTTCTACTACATCAGCTACAATGACTAATTTTTTTCACATCATGTCCCATGTATTTTAAAAACTCACACAATGGAGTATGAGTAGTTTTTTTATACTTATGTAGTATTGGGAAATGAGGAGGTATATGGCCCCATTATCTACAGATATCACACCACTCAGTTTGTGGTCCGATTGGAAATGAATTCAACGCACTCATTTCCATGTAACTCCCCATCATAGGAAACCCATTCCTATGGTGACCTTTTGTGTGACGTGTAGTACACCACACATTCTTTTGCACTACCTTATTCTTATCCATATATTGTAGTTGCATAGTGAGGTTTGCAACCTGTGATCTAGATTTATGAGGGAAAAATATGAAACAAAAAAATAAGATAGAGACATAGAGATACAGTAATACTCAATTTCTAATAAATACTGAAATATACATAAATTGTAAAATAAAATATAGAGTGAAATGAACTTTCTAGAATGGTGGTATCTTATATCTAAGAAGAGATGTGACAGCTAGGTGCATTCGCAAGAATATGGTTACAACGAGGCTCTAAAGGCCTTTTAAAAAAAATAATAAATTAGAAATCCATAAACATCCAAAACCCTAACCCTGAAAGATGAAAATCCAAAAGGCTTTTGGGCCCCGATGGGGGTAGTCGATAGGTCAACTTCCCTAGGGCATATATTTTGCATACAATATATATTTGGGGCACTTGATACCTCACTGGAAATGTCTAGCCAAGGAGTACACATTTTGAATCTCCCATTACAAGACTCCAACATCTATTTGGTGTTTCCATGCCAAACAAAATGTCATTTATGTTGAAAGATTGGTTGTCATTGATGTCAACCTTGAAGAAGTCAGGAAGCCCCAAAGTTATGGTTATGGAACCCGCAGTTGATCAAGGAGAAAATAAATTAAGGATAGTTTAAATTCAAGTAACTCATTCACGGATGGGAAATACATGTCACGTTGTTTCCGGTGATAGTTGGCATTACACATGGTTCCTCATGGTTGAGGAGTTATGGCCTTGTGAACTTGGAGGACCCCGCCAAATGATCTAGAACACCCTAGAAGGTCAACAAGTAGTTAGAGGTCATTCATTATGGGTAAAGGAGTTGCAACAAGAATTTAATTAAGCATAAAGTGGTTGCAACAAGAGAGTGTGGGTTATCCATAAAATAAGGAAAAGGGGTAAAATAGTTACAAGCTATCCACTAAAGGAAGTCACTTGAAAAGTATAAATAAGACTTCAATATACTCTTATTAAAAATTGTTGATCACATTGAATATATATGCTACAAAGGGTTATGGGAATGTACTATTGATAGATCTGAAGCAATGAGTCTGAGGAAACGAATTTTAGTGAAGCGATAAGTTGTAGGAGCCGAAGGGATGGAGTTGAGCTTATTATTCTAGGTTTTTTCTCGAGTCTATTTGTGAGTTGCAGTGAAGGAAGAGCATGAACATCTATGATTTGCAGTGACGGAAGAGCGCAAACATCCACCAGGCTCAGTGAAGGAAAATGAGGATGGATAGAGAAGCACATAAATCTGTGAGTTGCATAGATAGAAGGATGTGGACATCCACGAGACACAATGGGACAAAGTATAAACATCCATGAGTTTACAGAGCACATGGATTGGATTTGTTGAGAAAATTGAAGTTCAAATGATCAAATCTATCAGGTTAGCTACAGTTTGAGAGGTATGGTTTACTGTGTATGTTAGGGTATATATTCTACAACAGTCCAACACATAAATGTCCTAGTACTTCATGAGTATTTGTTTTTGAATTCATTATTGTGGATAATGGTATGAGGATTTTAAGCATAAGGGTTTGAGTAGTAAAAATTGATGAAGCATATCAACAGTGACCGGTTATGGTAGTGATAGTAACAAATCGGTAATAGGTTGATTGATTTACTGGTAGTGATAGTTTTTCTATATTTGTATTTATGGGTGGTTGGATGAGGCAAGGAAAGAGTGTTGCATCCTCCTTCTAGTTTGTTCCAAAGAATTAGGGAGTTGGAGCTTCCTTCAGGTTAGATCCTGAAAACTAAGGGGTTGGAGCCTCCTTCCAGTTGTAAATGAAAAATAAGGAAGTTGGTTCTTCCTATGAATTTATTTCTTCTAACATATAAGAAAATCATTTTGTGGTTTTATCCCACATTGGGTTTCCACGTAAATTTCTAGTGTATTGTGTATTTTTGGTTGCTTATTCTTCATGGTTTATTTATACTACTGATAATACATTAAATTCTAATGATAAGCTATTGAATATTTCACATTAAGTTAAAGAATACACATTATGGTTAAAAGTGGTAATAAAGTACTTATACTA
>JZKD02S1781788.1:292791-311030 GCA_000966675.3 Picea glauca | reverse complement strand
TCCTGATGTGGGACATTGATGTTCTCTACAGAAGGTGGATTAGAGTCATCAAATAAAATATGAAAGTGGTTGTCATCCCAGAAATGACAACTATCCATATACCAATCATCACAATAAGCCTCAAAATCATACCAAGCATATATTTCTTGATTATATGCATCATTGAGGCCCTCCATAATAAATATATCCTGCATGTTATTTAATGAACCTTGAATACTATGAAAACTATCATTGAGGCCGTCTGTGAGGCTTTCTGTGAGGTTGTCTGTGAAGCCATGTACAAATGCATCCAATCTGTCATCCAATGTGTGAAACAATTGGGCTTTGAATGATTCAAGAATTTCTTTCAGGGTTTGAGAGGAAATAGCCATCTGAGCACCCTATGAACTCTTCGGTCCTGCAGCCTTCACGAAAAAACCCAAAAAATAGACCCAATAAGTTTTGACAGAAAATCGCGGCTTTTTCTGGAAAAACCCTAAAAAACTGTTGAAGTTAAAATGCTCATAACTTCACTTCCCGGACTCCGTTTCGGATGATTTCTTTTTTGAAATTGGGTGAAATTGTGAGAGGAACTCATATGTGTAACTTGTTTGGGAAAATTCGGCCTCCAACTACTAAAAAAATAAATAAAAAATCACATCGTCGTCCACCGAAAAAAACCCTGAAAATTTGCAGATTTTAAAACTTCAATATCTTGACTTCCCGGACTTCGTTTCGGACGATTTTTTTTTTAATTGGGTGTTTTTATGAGAGGAACTCATATATACAACCATTTTCTGAAAATTTTGTATATAAATATACTTAAAACTTTTAGAATGTCGTGGCCCTCGTTTTTCTGCTCCGTAAAAAAAAATCTGCAAAAATAAAAAATATTTGCCCACAATGTCTGCCCAGGGAAAGTGCTCTGATACCACTTGTTAAGAACCCAATACTGAATAAAAAATCACCTCAATATATATATAATAACAATATAGAAAATCACAACTTTATTATATCAAACCCTTGAGGTAGGGCAACACCGTACAATGGATCCTATTATGGAAGGGATCCTCTCTTGTTCACTTGCCTCTTTGAGGGGGTATCCTCCTATTGAGCTACTCCTCCAATACAATAATTATCTTCATGTCTCATTACATTGCTTGAACCCCTTTATATAGTGCTACCATCACCTAAGAACATTCTAGAGAATGAATCTTCTAGAAGTAGAACCTTCTAAGAAATCATTTTACATTTATTATATCTAATTACCCATTTATTGTATCTAACTACCATAGTGGGCCTTATTTAATAATATAGTGGACCTAGTCCACTTTACATTGAATTACCTCCACTATTATCACTATGGGCCCTCTGGGCCCCCCCACTACCTCTCTAGCTACCTTACATTGTTACAGGTTTTCTGTTGCAGGTTGATTGGTACATGTTTACAACAATATATCTCACAATTATAGTGTGAAATTGGTTCCATCATTCTACTTCTAAGACAAGGAATTTGGATGGTGAAAATATAGTTGGTTGTAGACACCTTCTAATTGTAGCTGGAGAACATAGGAGGTTGTAGCCTCCTTCTGATTGTAGCCAGAGAATTGGGGAGTTGGAGCTTCCCTCAAGTTGTATCCTGAGAAACCAGGGCGTTGGAGCCTCCTTCCAGTTGCAACTAGAAAACAAAGGAAGTTAGTTCTTCCAATGACTGTAATTCTTAAAGACATATAAGAAAAAGAATTATGTGGGTTTCTCCCACTTTGGTTTTCCAAGTAAAAACACTAGTGTACTGTGTATGTGTATGATTCCTCATTTGTTCATTTTTTATTTACTCTGCAACTATTGGATGATAATGCTACATTGATATAACACTTACATTTTATGGTTAACAAGGATTCAATTTATCTATTATTGATTCACCCCCCCCCCTCTCAATAATCCAACAATTACTTCTAATAATTTATTTGTTTAATATATGAACGGTTGTGTGTACTTCCTGCACACAAATCATATTCCTCAACTTTGAATCCTTCAACATGGTTCTGGCCATCTATGTTACTGTTATTTTCTTCATTTCAATGACTCCATTTTGTTGAGGTGTCCTAGATGTTGATATCTTCCTTTCTATTCCATGCTCTTTACATAATTCTATGAATTATTTTGATGTTAATTCACCTCCATTGTTTGATCTTAAGAACTTAATTCTCAAATCAATTTCATTTTCAACCATCTCCTTGAATATTTTGAAATTTCTGAATGCCTTTGATTTTTTTTGACAAAATACACTGTATTCATTCTTATATAGTAATCAATAAGTAGCATGAAGTATTGTTCACCATTTACTCATTTTTTTCTCATTGGTCCACATAAATCAGTGTGCACAATTTCCAATGGCTTTGTTGTAGATTATTCCTTTGATCTGAATTTTGTTTTTGTTTGTTTTACATGTAGACAATGCTTGCACATAGTACTGCTCAGTTTTGAGATTTCAGGAATTTCTCCAACTTCTTCCTTTTTTTTTAATTTTGACCATATTTTCAAATCTCACATGTCACATTCTTTTGTGCCAAATCCAACTTTCATTTTCCTTTCCCGAGCATCACATTTCCTTTCCAATATCATTTAATATGTATATGTTGTTTGGATTACTTACTGTTGTAGCCACCAATTTCACTCATCCTTCTTTTCTGATCTCACACTTCTCTGAGTCAATTATACACATATGTCCTTGATCACACATTTGACTTACACTCAACGAATTATTCTTCATAATTTCAGCAAGTAGGGAATTTTCTACCTTGGCATCCTTACTTCCAAGCTTGATTGTTTCTTTCCCCACCATTTTGGTTGAGTTGTCATTACCAACTGAAAATTATCCATCTCTTTCTTTCTTCATAGATATAAATATGTTCTTATCACCTATCATATGTTTTGAACAACCAGTGTCGATGTACTAATCACTTCTTTTGCTTTCTTCCTATAGTGCAAGGGAGCATTCTTCAACATTTATTTTATTCTTCTTCCTTATCCAAATTATTGATGGTGCCTTTTGATGATTGTTGAATTCCTTCTTTGGTTCCTTTCTAGGAACTATCAATCTGCAATATTTTTCCATGTGTCCAAAATTTTTCATTTATGACATTCTACTTCAACGTTCAATGAGCCAAAACTATTATATCTTTTGTTGTATGCTTCACGAGAATTTCTAATATTATTAATTCTAGGGTGACCTTCATAGTTTCTTTTGTTCTTAGCATAAACTTTGTAGGTTATAGCTTTGTGTTGTAATATCCAGTTCCACTGAGCACATTTACACTAACTTATTCTTTGAGGAAACTTGAGAGAAAGTTATTTGGTTATGATACATTATGATTATGCCTTGCTTATGAGATATATTATGATGTCATTGTGATTATATGTTAAATTCTAGATGCATATATCTATCAACATGTATTATTGATGAGTTTCTCTGAGTGTGAAGGATACATGATAGGTTGATGATGTTGATGGAATCAACGAACTTCCTTGGACTCTAGATTGAGTCAGGGAATGGACTTGTATTTGGTTTGAGTTTTGATTATTGATTTACTTGTATATATGATGACTTCAATATGGATGCTATGTATATGGATTATTTACAATGTTCTTGTCAGTGGATGTAGTCTCGATGACGCTTGCTAATCCGAATCAGATAAATACTAAAGGGGTCATGCACAAAAAACTAGACAAATGAGGGAGAGGTGTAGTAGCTTCCCTGTCATATCCTACTGGAACTCCCGCCGTAAACTGAACTATATGTTAAAAATTAACTATTACCTAGTTCGAGAGGTCCACGATAATGTGAGATCGGAATGAGATAGTTGATCATGAAGAATTCTAAAGGGCATGCAATAAAGAAGAATGTGTATTCCTTAAACAACCCTTAGTCTCTCACAAGCTTGACTGAGTCAAGTGTTGACTCCAAGTGTCAGAAAATCTTCCAAACTAGTCAAAGGTGAGTGGAACCCTAGGAGAATGGAGGTGTGTCTTGAAGGGCACGTCACATAGTTAAATTGTGAGTCAATAAAAATATAGATAGCCTAGAAAAATATAATAAAAATGTTAGACCTTGTTAGAACAGAGTATTTAATTAATTATTAAATTTTAGAATATATTATTTAATTAATTAGGAGATTTCCATTCCTGTTAGCGAACCCGATGAAGTATCATGTCTAGCACGCAAAACTACTCGGAGAAAGGATAAATAGGTGAAAATTACTCATGTTCCTTCCTTTCCAGAGGATCCAGTTGGCATTCTGAATTCACTAAATAAAGAAGATATGGATGTAGCAACTATTAGTGAAAATCATGAATTAGTAATGGAGACTCTGAAGGATTTAAGGAAGGAAATTGAAGCCAGGGAGGAGGTAAATGAGAAAGAAACACTTGAACCTATCAGGACTTTGATTAAACATCAGTTGGTACTAAAATTTCAAAGGATTACAAAACAAAAGGAAGAATTGAAGCAAGAAGTGGAGGACTACAAATTTTTGGACAGATACATCAAGAAAGAAAATGAATAGTTGAAGTAGCATAGCTGAAGGTTACAGGATAAGCATGATGGGGTCTCTTCCAAGCTCAATATGGTTCTACGCCTGATACAGTACACAAGAGTTATTAAGAGGGAACTTAAGGATGAGGCTTCAAGTTTTAATATCTTCAATCCAAGCAATTAATGTTAAGTCGGGATGGAAGAACAACACCAATTTTTCAATTTTGAGATCCAGTTTGGAAATTTTTCCATGAGAACATGCAATGACTTGGGAATGGGGGAATGTTGGGTATCCTTTTTTATGCCTCCAATTACCTTATCGTTTCCTCTATCTTGACCAAATTTACCTCAAATATATGCACCATTTTCCTATTTTCTTCAAACACGTGTCTTTTAGCCATTCTTGTGTATACATGAGGTAACCTATGTTTAAATCATGATTTATGTGATTTATTAATATTTGGAATTGAATGATTGATGTTAAATTCTCTCTAATTACCTTTATTAATCCAAGCATACCTTATGACATAGCTCATCCTCATCCGGTACTTGTCTGCGTGCATATGGTACTCAACTCGTCCGATACCTATTTTTGTGATAGTTTCGTAGCAATGTATTTAACTGTACATGTCTGGTACCAATCTTCATGTTCCATCTATGCGCATCCAATACTAGTTCCACATCTATAGGCTTAGGTGTTTAAACAAATTTGATTTCGATGGTTCCAAGGAATTTGTTGGCTATAGCATCATTTGTTTGTTGAATAAAATGATACACTTCATCCTCATGCACTTCGTTTCATGAGGATGAATTTGTTTCCATGAAAAATGTTATATCAACCAATTGTAATATTTACACAATCATTTGATGTTATCTCCAATTCTTGGTTGCAATGACTGTTTCTCTTTAAAAGAGAGGGCCTTGTAGATGATAGATATACATAGATATAATTAAGCATCGTTATGCTATAGACTCAATTTCTGAAAAAATTGTTGATTGTACACTTGTTAATGAAGTAATGATATGAATTATAGTTTATGGAATTTATGTGTGTGATCACATTCTTTATTCTTTAAGTTTCTTTTAAAGCTACCATGTTGGTACAGAAAGGGCACACCAACCCAACCAAGGTAAGCTTCCTTGTATTTATCTGTGTGAATATAATTCTGGTTTTTGTGTGAATAAAAAAATTATGTGTTTTGATCGTAGTATCTAATTTTATTTATGTTGTGTTTCAGTAAATCATTTGACAAAACAAAATATAGATTTGTGGTAATTTTGAGTGAGTGAGAAATTCTAATTGAAATATAGATTTTTGAGTAAATATTTGTTATTCTTGTGTGTGTGTGTGTGGAAAATCATTTGTTAGATTGAATGCTTCAAAATATATATATATTTTTCAAATACATGAACAACTAATATCTCCATTTGTCACCCTACATGAACCTATAATGGAGTATCTTACTACACCTAGTATTTCTTCTAGGAATGATTAGGTTATGAATGATCTTCCTTTTAAGAATGTGCAGAGAGTTAATTACAGATTGTTGTTAAAGTAGTTGCTACAGGAAACAAAGTCAAAGTTCATATTTTCCTTTCATGGGCCTGTAAATGAATAGATTCGTTACCTGAGCAAGAGCCTTTAAATCACATGCTTGTTGATATTTTGTTTATGAGTTTTTCTTTCTATTTTTTAAACTGTGTGAAGAATATTATTTGAAGATTGTGAAACAGAGTATTGTTTTGGAGTGTTTCTTATTTAGTCTATACTCATCAGACATAGAAACTTATCTATTATTGACACACATAGTGCATCAACTCTATTGATTATGAAACCGGATTGATGTATTAATGATTGCAATATATTAAACATATAATTGCACCAACAACTTTGAAGAAGTCAATAACCTTTGACATCTTCAAAATATCCAACAAAAATGGAATTCTCACTTTTAGGTTGCAACACTTTCCTTTTCTCATCAGGAATGTGAGCCATGCTACACTACCAAATACAAAGAAGTGGTTTACATCTAGATTAATTTTAGTACATGCTTCTTCTGGTGTTGTATTTTTTAAATCCTTAAATAGCATAGTTGATGGATTCCACCCAATAATTAAGACTTAATCCCTTAGATTGGATCATACAATTAGCCATTGATTTTAATGTGTGATTCTTTTTCTCAATAGCACCAGCTTGTTGTAGTGTATATGGGACAATATGTTGGATTTGAATTACCTATGCAATGTAGTAGCTTGTACATTTGTTGTTCACATATTTACCTCCATTATTTGTTCTTAACATTTGAAGATGATGTCCATATTCTTTTTCTACAAGGTCCTTGTAGGAAAAAAAAAATTCAAAAGCTTCACTCTTAAGTTTTAGGAAATGAACCCAAGTGCATCTGGAGAATTAATCAATGAAATTTAAGAAATACTTTCACCCAAAGAAATAAGGAGAAGAAAAAATACCACAAGAATCACTATGAACAGATGCAAAGGGGTTGAGGCATGTCGAAAGGCATGTTTGTCAAAATTTTCCCATTGATGTTTGTTGAGAACACAATCGGAACAACACCTTCTCTGCAATAAATGAAAGGAAGAATAGTCACCATATGTTGATTACATAGTTTATGGAACAAGAGATAGTTTATATTACCAAACCTCTCATACCAAAATTTTCTCAAGTCATTGCTATGTGTAACAACAACTAATGGAAAATATGATGACCCAAATTTTTCAAACTTGTAGAACTTGATAATATCATCAACAATTCCAATTGCTCGGACATTCTTAGGATCTTTTAAATCCTTGATTACAACTTGGTGATGTGAAAATTCTATGGTTTTTCCTTCACATGAATAAGTGATCAAATACACTGATAGAAGGTTGTAGAAAAGACTTGGAACACATAATACATCATTGAAATGGCCATTATCTACTTGAATTGTTCCAGACCATACAACATTGAGAGATCTATCGTCACCAACAAATATTTGTTTGGTGGTACATTAATTTAGAGTGGAAAAAATTACTTAATCATTAGCCATATGATAAGATTCTCTATAATCAATAAGCCACTCATTACAGGAAGAAGTAGAATATTCATTGAAGGATAAACCAAAAGAAGAAAGTGCATTTCTATGAGAAGAAGAGTTATAATAAGAAGAATCAATACTGATGTTATGATTCTTCATCCTTTCTTATAAGGCTCCTATCCTTTTAAAAACTTTAAACTCCACATGACCATCTTGCCCAAAAAAGTTGGAATTTATGTCATTCTTCTTACTTTTGGATTTTCTTCCTTTTTCAGAATTAGGAGTAGAAGTTGGATGAGATTCTTTGTGACCCTTTTTTTTCTTGGTTTTGTGGTGAGGATGTTGCTTCTTTGTATTCTTGGATTTATCTTTATATTGAGACACTAAGGATTTTTTGGAAGTTCCTACAGTGTTGATCAATCCAAGCTACAGAAGTTTATCTTCCTCTCAAATAAGAGAATAAAAAAAGGAATCAGGATTGGGAGTTTGGTAATCACTCCCTAGAGCTTCTCTGGTGGCACAAACGGTAGATGAAAAGATAGAATATGCACTACCAAAATTATCCAGAATTAAATAAATGGATCAATCATCCTTCACATCTATTTTATAGTCTTTACATAAAATTCTAAGTGTTTTAAACTTAGATAAATAATATTCAATGGAAGGAAAATCATCGAGACTTAAATTTATTAACTGATTTTCAATTTGGTAGGCTCAAATAATATTGTGTTTACCAAAAATGGCTTGAATATTTTCCCAAGCTTCATCAGGGTTATCAATTTCTTGAAGGTGAAACCTTAAATCACAAGAAATGGACATTTCGATTAGTCCATGTACTTAGTCATTCTTACTATCCCATTTGGATTTTTTTCGACGTTATTGGGTTCTTGTTATTTTCCCAAGGTAAGCTAGTACAATCATTTACTTCTTAGGACATACTCCATATGGGATTTCCATGAGAATTAGTTGGTATTGGTAAGAAAAACATCATTGGGAGAATCGATATTAAAATAGACATAGAATATGGATTAAAATGATAAAACTGGTGCTAAGGATGGAAATTTCTAGAAAAAATATGTTGTTTAAAAAATACACCACTAAAAACAGACTTCAGGCATGAAAGTTATGGATTTTTCAAATAATTCATAAATGGTAATCAAAGTGCCATGTGGCAAGTAGACGTTGGTCTATGTGGGCATGCCCCTCCTTCACTAACATTCGTATAACCTCACTTTTACAAATAAGTTTTTATGGAGTGACCCACTTTTATAGAATAAGTGTGAATCACTTTTACAATGAAGTTACTTTGTAAATTAAAGTAGTATGAAGAAAGTAACTAAAAATTAATATTAAATCTACTTATAGTGATTCACTTTTATAATTTAAGTGAAATTCACTTTTAATGAATGCATGAGCTTTTTCAAAAAGTAAAGAAAAAAGAGACTTGAACTCAAGACCTCTTACTAAATAAAGAAATGTTCAACCAAGTGATCTAGTGAAAAACACATTATAATTATAAAGGAGGAGGATTGAATTGGTGTTGTTGTGATTGTTGTTGTTGGAGCTCCATCTGAAGGTCTATGCTTAAAAAAAACTTAACCTAGAAAATGCAAGTTTCCTCTCTATTTTTGATTTTCTCGAGGTCACATGGAGTGCATGGAATAGAGCATATGCAGACAAAAAAACATATTCCTCTCAATTTATGATTTGTGGAGATCGAACAAAACACATGAAAATGAGTATATGTAGATGAGAAAGAGTAGGAATCTGGAAATAAAAAAATAAAACCAAAATATTGTTTCTGTAAAAAAAATTAAAAGGGAATATTTAGGCTTTATACCTCTAGATCTGACTGAAATGGTCATACCTTGGGAAAATGAAAACCTCTTCCAGTGAAAAAAAAGTGTTTATAACTTAAAGAAACACTCCAGATGCAATGGAATATTCTTGTCATCCCATAAGTGTATGAAAATAACATAAACTAGAAATGTGGCAACACGAATTCAATATCTCGATATACAACCGAAGCGGGTCTTCAGACAGTGTCTAGTACCATGTTCGACAACACCTGGTATTCCAACAAAGGATGAATACCTTCGGAAACCACTCACACAACCAAATCAAAAATCAACACACTAATTTTTTTATGTGGTAAGACCCCAATGTGGGGAAACATCCATGGGCCCAACCAATGTGCCCGCTTGAGACAATTTATTAATGAAAAAGAAAAACATTACAAGAGATTTTCTCACAATCGATCATTGGAAAATGAACCTCAATGCTCTTGGAATAGAGATCATGGACCAGTTAGGTATTAAGCCACAAATCAATGTAGTTGTTAAGATAGATGAGAAAATGAGTCATCAAATCATTATATTTCTAGAACAATATCATGACCATTGGATTACATAAATAAAAATGCATACTAATTCATACTAAATAAACACACTAACCTAGAAAATGCAAGTTTCCTATCTATTTTTTATTTTCTCGAGGTCACATGGAGTGCATGGAATAGAGCATATGCAGACAAAAAAACATATTCCTCTCAATTTATGATTTGTGGAGATCGAACAAAACACAGGAAAATGAGTATATGTAGATGAGAAAGAGTAGGAATCTGGAAATAAAAAAATAAAACCAAAATACTGTAAAAAAAGTTAAAAGGGAATATTTAGGCTTTATACCTCTAGATCTGACTAAAATGGTCATACCTTGGGAAAATGAAAACTTCTTCCAGTGAAAAAAAAGTGTTTATAACTTAAAGAAACACTCCAGATGCAATGGAATATTCTTGTCAGCCCATAAGTGTATGAAAATAACATAAACTAGAAATGTGGCAACACGAATTCAATATCTCGATATACAACCGAAGCGGGTCTTCAAACAGTGTCTAGTACCATGTTCGACAACACATGGTATTCCAACAAAGGATGAATACCTTCGAAAACCACTCACACAACCAAATCAAATATCAACACACCAATGTTTTTATGTGGTAAGACCCCAATGTGGGGAAACATCCATGGGCCCAACCAATGTGCCCACTTGAGACAATTTATTAATGAAAAAGAAAAACATTACAAGAGATTTTCTCACAATCGATCATTGGAAAATGAACCTCAATGCTCTTTGACGAGAGATCATGGACCAGTCAGGTATTAAGCCACAAATCAATGTAGTTGTTAAGATAGATGAGAAAATGAGTCATCAAATCATTATATTTCTAGAACAATATCATGACCATTGGATTACATAAATAAAAATGCATACTAATTCATACTAAATAAACACACTAACAAAGACACTTTAACCTAATGACACATTAGACAAATTTGATCTTAAATAACTCTTAAGTGTCTAAATATCCTAGCAAGAGATATAGTTTGGTTACAGATGAAAAATGAAAGACTGCAGGGTCCTGGTAAGAATATTAACACACTATGGTATGGCCCTTTCAAGATATTGTAGAAGGTGGGAGATAGAACCTACATACTACCTACCCCCATACATGTGCATTTACTTAGTGGTAAATGTCAAGAATATAAAACTCTACAAGACTTCCATGTTGGATCAAGAAGAGGAGAAGGTATTACCTTCCATAGAGGACTTAGCACCAGATGCTCAGGAAGAAGTGGTGCAAAACTACAAGACAAGAGTACCATGACCTTTGGAAAATTGGTTTGAAAGGATAATTTTTAGGAAAAGAAAAGTGGTACTCGAGGGAGAAGGTAGATGAAGAATTTACTTGCCTCATTGGGGACAAAAAGCCTCCCTAAATGGGGAGGTATGGTCTGGTTTAGATTATTATACTATTTTTCATCTATATTGATTCTTTCAGAGTGGAAGAAAATGGAGGAATAAACTTACAGGGTCATTTTAATGGTAGGTCCTAGTTCGAAAATCTAAGGTTTGAAACCTTTCATAACCATTTTGAGGCATCAAACAACACTTTTGGGGTCAAAACTTTATTGGATTTATCTTAGATCCCTTGATGTTATTACACGCAGTGAGACCTTTCCAATGGTGTAAACATTGCATCAAATAGGAGCTCATATATAAAATTTATGCCTCCTGCAAGTTCACCTACCATGTTGACCATCATGGTACTAGTGGATGTCATGCCAACCCCCATTACTCGCACATATGGGGCTAGCCGCATATGTAATTTCAATAATATTCTAGAAGTTCCAAAATATTATTACAATTAAAGGTTGAGGAAGTCAAAACCCTACCCCTAGATGGCTATTGGACAATGTTAAATGTCAAGCTGCCAGGAGGAGAAGGGTTTCCATTCTTTAGCATTGTATTTGTTCCATAGTTGAGAAAAGAACCTAGGGGTGGTATTTTGGCAACATAATAGATGAGTAAAGATTATGTATAATCCATATAGGCCACAACTTCAAAGACAACTCCATATAGAGTGCATTTTTCTTTGTACTTGGATTTGAAGAAAAGAGAGTAGAGCGACCTCACCTTCTAGTTAGGTTTTCTCTCATATTATGCTTCTCAGGTTATATCTTGTGTTTATTTGTCAATGATGTGTGAGGGTTTATTTATGTTTTTTATTTTTCATATTTAAGCTATTTCATACATTTTAAGCAAAAAAACCAGTAATTAAAAAAAATTAGGTCTAAAGGAAATTAACCTTCACGACAAAAATTGCAGTATTTTATTATATTTGTTGTGATGAACTATCCAATGGAATATCCATGGTAGTTTACAAATCATATTCGCTTTAAAGGGTCCATGTGATCATTTGAGGCCTTGCTTATGTCCCATTAGCCTAAAAGCACCAGTTGCAGCCTAATCCCCTTGTTTTCCTCCTCTTGCAGTCACTAAGTCTCCAAAACCCATCCCTCACATGAAAAACCTACTAGGAGAATCCATATTACTATTGGAAACCAAATATTCCATTTAGATGATGTATGCATTCTTTGAGTATCAATAATGGCCTACATATTCGTTTTCTATATTTTGAAATAACAAAATTTCTATGCAAAAGCATTAAAATCATAACATAAACATTTTGTATCTTCAAGATCTTTCGAAGAAGCTAAAGAATGCAAAAAATGGATCTCAATGTAAAAAATTATGGAAAATTTACTAAAATACTACATTTATGTTAAAAATAACGTGAATAGATTATAAATGCATGCAATTTTCTAAAATGTGCACACATTGCCTATTTGGTAGACTACATGGAGTACTCTCTTAGGTAGTTTGGAGGAATGTATGTGCATTCTTGTGAAAGTGCATGTCATAATTACCCATTTTTCATTTTTCACCCATCAACTTTGTGGAAGGGCCCTATGAAAAATAATGAAATCGGAAGGTCCACCTTGGACCTACCTTTTCTATCCCAATCATAAGCATGTTTTTATGTCCCTCTTTGGTAAGTCCCTTGCTACATATAATATTAACAAAGGATCATGACACTTGCATTGATAGGTGGTGGGTATCATTTATAAAATATGAGAGCATCTTGAGTCATTAAGGACTAAGGGATGGAGTCATCAAATCTTGTAACAAATTTTCTTTGGTTGTCAAATTTAGCCATACATAAGGTTAGAGTTCTCATCAATGTGGGAATTCGAGTCGATTCATAATTCTGTAAATTGTATCATAATATCTCGATATAAAAAAACATTTCCTTTCTCAATTGAGGCTAAGTTTTCATAAAAAAAACGTTTACTTTGTCAACTCAGGTTTAGTTCTCATCAAGTAACAGTAGACATAGGGAAATGGAAAAATAAAACAATTATACTTTGCAAACAAGTATAAGTAAAAGACAAGGTGTGTGTGATGATGCATTTTCCTATATATGAAGAAGTAATATATAAGCACTCAAATGAATATGAAGATATAAGTAACTTTTGTTGAATTTACTAGAAAAAAAACACAATTATATTAAAGATATTTTAAGCATTACCAAAAAAATGAATATATTGCAAGTTGAGACATCCTTACAATAAAGGATATCAAAATAAAAGATTATAAACATTGTAAATTTTAATTTGATAAATTTAATGTAAATAAATAAATAAAATCTACTCTATAATAAAATTCTAATTATATTTTAAATTTCTCCACAATCCTATTCAGTTTGTACCTAGAAAATAAATATTTTTTACCTTAAAATATTAGGTATAATGTTTTTGCTATAATAAGAAAAATAAAATTTGCATTGTTTATAAACTCAGTTGTGGGTCAATCCCATGCTAACCCTACCACTTAGAACTTCGAATTGTAAGATGCCAAAGTACATCATATATGTTATAATTACCACCATGATTTCGCATCACGAGGCTATGTTTGAACTGTAATATATGTTTGGTTGGATGGACTGTGTGTTGATTTTTCAGTGAAATTTAAATTCTTCCTCAACCTTGGAATCGTGCACGATGTAATTGTGAGATGCCAAAGTAGTCCACGATATATGATTACAATGATTTTGTATCATGAGGATATTTTTGAGGGAGTGGGTTAACTCGGAAGTAATCTTCTCTTTTCAGTTACTTTTTCAGTAGGTGTCTCATTTTAAATTTTTTATTATTTCATAATTTTGATTGATTTTTTTAGTATCTAGGTTGGTTTAAAATGGGGAAAAACCTCTAAGGTAAGGTTCTAAAATGCATGGAACTTTGATCCATGCGAAACTCAGATTACCTCTGAAAATCTGATCAGATTCAGGCCCATCTTTTTGCCCATCTTTTTTTACTGAAAAGAAGATCCGTTTGATCCCGAGTAAGCATACTTCTATGTTAGAATTGGAGTGCATGTTTGGTTGGTTGGGATTTGTGTTGATTTTTCCGTGTAATTTCAATATGTCCTTCCAAAAAGGTGTAGGTCCTTGTAAAGTAGAAAGGTGGCAGCCCTCATCACGTGTTTTTAGAAGGTTCATAGCTTTAGGAGACAGTTCCAACTTTGATTTAAAAAAAATTATGCATGAAACTTGAGTTGAATTTCTCTAGGTCACCTGCTTCCTGGTACTCTACACGCCACACACCAACCAAGCTGGCCCATGAATTTCTTTGCAAGTTTCTCATTGTGAATCAATATGTTTTTCATCCCTAAAAGGGTGGGTATGGTTCCCCCTTTCACCTCTCTACAAGGTTTTGCCTCCTACTTGGGTTGTGCCCTTCCCGATATCTAAGGTTTATTCGGTTGTTGCTCTGGCTCATGAGTGGTATCAGTATCTGAATCCCTATCTATTCGTGCCTCAATATCCTCATCCTCCTCCTCACTCCCTGATTCCACTCCGATGTAGTGGATTTGTCCCTTTCCCATGTATCTATGCCCTGGGACCCAAGGGTCTCTGCAGGAGAAGCAAAGCTTCTTCCTCATTAACTCTCATTGTGTATCATCATCCAACTTGGGTTTTCCCTTCCTTTCCCTTTCAAGATTCTTATGATCCTTGTCTCTCTATAGTACAAAGGTTTTGGTGAAGGGTTTAGGTTTTGGCACTGAATTAGCCAAATCTCTAGTGCATCGAATGGCATCCTACAAGGTATGAGGCCGGTAGGCCTTCACCCATCCTCTCAAGGGTTATGTGAGCCCTTCTATGAATAACATGACCAATCGAGGCTCGTATATGTCTGTCACTGCCACTACTACCCTCTAAAACTCTGAGATGAATGCCTTTGTTGTGCCAATTTGTCTCAACTGAGCTAGATCTCTAAAATGGATCTCTGGATCCCTCCTGTCAAATCTATCCATGAGTCTCTCTATGAACTCTCTGTAGGAGATGATGCGATTGTGACCCAATGTCACCAATCCATGATATGACCACTCGTGTGCCTCACCCTCCAAGTGTAGGGTGATGAAACTGATGGCCTCTGACTCAGTCATCTGGTTTAGCTTGTAGTAGGTGTCTAGTTTCTATACCCAAGCTCTGGTGGTGCATTTGGATGATCTGTCAAAAGAAGGTATGGTGAGTTTACCAACTTTTCATATGAAATCAATGTTATGCCCCTACTGTTGTTGTTGTTGTTGTGTTCCTCCCCTCTGTGGCTCTCTGGGGTGGTTCCTAAGTTTGAGTCCACAATGCTCGACTAAGGTCATATCTTGATGGAATTCATGGCCCAATGTTGCATACTCTCTCTGATACTCTGCAATGTCCTTTTCATGAGTGGGTGGTCTTTGTGCTATCAGTATTTGTGCTACTACTGGGGGTGCACTCTGGAAACTGGGAAACAACGAACGTGGAATCCTAGTCGCAGAGGTGTATGTATGAGTGGGTGACTGGGGTCCACTGCCTACCCCTGAGTTCTCTTGTGCTGCATGTGGGGCTTGTGTTCCCAGGATGTCTACCATAGCCAGTCTATCCACTACCTGAGCCAACGAATGAGACATGGTCCGCTGACTAACTATCATATCACTGATAACATGCATGAAGGTTGCATCTGGATCCACATGAGCCTTACCACTGCCCTCTGGTCGCTCATATATGTCACCTAGCCTCCTCTCTGGTTCATGTTCGACCTCGCGCTCTTCTCTTCTCTCTACTTCTCTGTGTGCCTCTTCCTCTTCCTCTGAACTGGGAGGAAAGGGAGGAAAGTTAGGCCTATCCCTTCTTTCCCTATGCCTGTTGTAAGTGACATATTCGTCACCTACGTGCTCATGACCATCTGGTTCTTATGTTGTATTCATTGTCTATAGTCACAGGCTGGCGGGACTAAAGCTCTGATATCACAGAAATATCCTTGATCCCGTTGATCAAGATATTTGCTATTGATCCAATGTTTTTTCTTGTAGATCTCATACACTAGGGGTTTCTGGATGTGTTTCAATTGTGTGTTTGATATATTTATGGTTATTGCATGTGCATGTTGGTTATTTCAGGTGCATGTTGGTTATTGCATGTGCATGTTGCGTATTTATGGTTTAAACAATATATAAAGGATGCATGCGAAAGTAAAGAATATCAACTGCCCAATAACATATATTATGTGACTCAAGCATGGAAATACAATAGCACACTGGAAATATAGAGTATAATCACAAGCTAGATCTCATGGATCGTCACTGGAATATAATCAAATAGCACAAAAATACCCATGATCAAAACATGAATGCAGATCTGATGCATGCATGGATAGATCGACAGAATTATGCGACTCTGGAGAAATACGGTAATCGCTACGAGCTGGAAAAATCATCGGGAAGGATAAACCATCGGAATGTGCTGGAAACTGCTCCAACAGAAGTGTCCTAGCCTCTAGACTGGAATGGATGAGTGTCGGATATCAGATCCGACCTCTGAGGTACTGAATCTAGATCCTTAGGGGGTTTGCAGACCTCCTCAGACACTGGATGCGCCCCAAATGATTCCACCGACAAAATCAACTATTATAGGGCTCAAAATGATCGTCTCACCAAATGAGGAACTGGGTCGAAAGGGTTTCCCTCGATCTGTCCGGATGCTCCGTCTGCAACCCCAAATATATTGCTAGAAGAGTTGCGCCCTAAATGGTTGGATGATGCACTCTGCAAGATTCCACCGTCAAAATCTGATGATAAATGGCTCAATAAAAGTGCCCTAGCTGGATCTCCACTACATCAGAAGGAACCTGCAACTTGAGCTCAGACCTTGTGCAACTCCACAAACCCTCAATCTGACTTGCGTCCTCACTGGCTGAGTTGCGTTGACAGTACTGGATACTCCTAAATAGCTTGGTGAAATACCTAGATGGTATCTCTGATGGGATAGGGTGTGTCTCTCAACAACGAAACCGATCAATGGTGGTGGTTTCCTCCAGAAATCCACAAAACAATAAGGTCGACTCTCTTCCTCCTCTGGGAACTCTCAACATCAAATCATAACAATGCATAATGAGAAATTAGGTCAAATTCCTCCCTTTATATCATTCCCAATCTAATTCACCATTGACCTCACTTAAGCTAGCCGTTTTCCCCCCTAAGGTGAATACTTAATTAATTAGGTCCCCCTTTAGCACCTTTTCATTCTAATCCTTCGTTGACTTAGACTTAAGTGACTTTTCCTAAGTATTTTTTCTTAATTCATCATTTAGCCAACAATTCCTCCTTATTTCTCCATCTTGTTCCCTGTTTGTGTCTGACTATAGTCTATGGGAACACATAGACTACTAAGTCACTCCCTACTGGCCTACTCTTGGGAATGGGACATCACAGTTTGAAGGAATGTATGTGCATTCATGTGAGAGTGCATGTCATAATTACCCATTTTTCATTTTTCACCATCAACTTTGTGGAAGGGCCCTATGATAAATAATGAAATCGAAAGGTCCACCTTGGACCTACCTTTTCGATCCCAATCATAAGCATGTTTTTATGTTCCTCTTTGGTAAGTCCCTTGCTACATATAATATTAACAAAGGATCATGACACTATTGATAGGTGGTGGGTGTCATTTATAAAATATGAGAGCATCTGGAGTCATTAAGGGCTAAGGGATGGAGTCATCTAATCTTGTAACAAATTTTCTTTCGCTGTCAAATTTATCCATACATAAGGTTAGAATTTTCATCAATCTTGGAATTCAAGTCGATTCATAATTTGGTAAATTGTATCATAACATCTCTATATAAAAAACATTGTCTTTCTCAATTGAGGCTAAGTTTTCATAAAAAGCATTTACTTTGTCAATTCAGGTTTAGTTCTTATCAAATAACAACACTAAACATAGGAAAATGCAAAAATAATACAAA
>JZKD02S1781788.1:270025-280522 GCA_000966675.3 Picea glauca | reverse complement strand
AAATCAATGAGACCGAGGGTGAGCACATGGTTCAAGATAATGCCTCCAATTGATATGAATTGGATCATTATATAATTTTTCATCTATCTCGATGCTTCATGGGTGAAAAAAATTGGAGGAATGAACTTGCAGAGCCATTTTAGTGGTTTCTTCCAATTTGAAATTTTGGTTTCAAAAACCTATCTTAAATATTTTGGATCCATTTTGACCTTTCCAATGGTGCAATAATCACCTCAGTCAAATTTCTTATGTGAATGTTATGCCTTCTTCAAGTTGACTGACCATATTGATCACCATGGTGCGAGTGGATGTCACGCGATCTTCCATTACTTAAACATGTGGGGCTAGCCATGTAGTGGATTTTCTAAGAACATTCTAGAAGGTCCAAGCTCGATCACTAATTGAGGGTTGAATAATTCGAAGTGCTAGCTCTAGATGACTATCAAGATATGTTAAATATCGGGCTACCAGGAGGAGAAAGGGTTCCATTATTTTTCATTGCATCCTATTCCATAGATGACAAAAACATATGAGTGGTATTATATTAACATAACAGAGGATGATAGATTATTTAGAAATCCATATATGCCACAATATAAAAGGAAATTTCATAGAGATTGCCTCTTTATTTTTACTTTCATTTTGAGAAAAGTGAGCAGAGCGACCTCACCTTCTAGTTGGGTTTTCTCTAGTATTGGGTTTCCTAGGTCATATATTATGTTTATTTATGGATGGTGTATGTATTATTTGTGTTCTATACATTTTTCCCTTCATCTATTACATAAAGTCTTAAGAAGAAAAATGGTAGTAAATAATATGAGTGTTGCGCCTCTTTTTCCACCTAGAAGAGCAAAACAAAAGTACTTACAAGCTTAGTTGGGCTAGCTAAGTAGGACAGCTGTAAAGGAAAGGGTTAGAGAAAGAAATATAAAAGAACAACTAAGAATTAAACTAAGAAACAAAATAACAACTAAACTAGTGAGCATAAGGACATAAGAACAAAGAAACCAATAAGACGCATGTCACCAATGGCAAGGTTTATATTAGTGAAATAAAACACCAAGAAGAAAGAGGACTATGAGTCCCTTCTTCCTCCAAGTGAGGGCTCTTGGAGCCCCACAAATAAGCTCTTCTTACAACTTTGAATGAGAATGGTGAAAAAATTCCAAGCTAATCCACTCAAGGGGTGAGATGGATTGATCAATGTAATGGTGCTAGTATACTCTTGATGAGAATAGAGGATTCCTCAAGAGAATAGTAGCAACATAAATTTGCTATTGAATTCCTTGAAAATGAAGTGCACCCATGGCCTTGTTTTATAGCATCTGTTTGAGGTATTGTGCAACCAGCTTGTAGTGTGAAAAGAGGCTAATTAGTGCATTTTTAGGTCTTTGACCAGCCACACAGTCGGATCCAGTTGAGATTTGGGTGTCAAATCAACTTGGAAGCTGAACCAGAAGTGGGTGGGAGGCCAACCAATCTCATAAATGCACCATTCTCAGATGTGTGCGGCTTTTAGTGACACAATCGTGCATCGGGCGCATGTGCGCTTTTCCTGCGTTTATGTTTTGCGCATGTGCACGTGCGCCCTGTGTAGTCATAGCGCACTTTAATTTTATCACTGGTTGTAAATTTTTGGACCTTTTGGAAATTCTTTTGTGGTAATTTTGGTCCATGGGTGACCTCATAACTGTTTGACGATGTTGGATTCTTGTAACCATTTGCGGATGAAATTTCAGTGATAACAGATGCCCCCTGATGGATGAGGTTAGGAGCATACATATAGCAGAAATTCATCAATGTTTCTTCTACTGGGAGTGTCATTGTAAGAGAGAGAGATAGTGGGAGTGTCAAGAGTTACCCGTTGGAGGGAGAAGGGAACTTGTAGAATCCAACCTTCCATAAGGTGTGTAAAAATAAACTATGTACAAATGAGGCGGGCATGCCCCATGCTCATGTAATGTAACTCAAAAAGGAATGGTGTGTTGATGTAGACAACTACAGCGCCCTCGGGGGCGGTCATGATAAAGGAAGAAGACAATTATGTGGAGGAACATACTCTAAACAGTAGGTAGTGACATCTATAAGAAGTATCACGGATTCTGTAGGCATTGATAGCCCAACCAAGTTCATAGGTCTTCGACAAATATAAGAAACAACTGCAATAGTCGCAAACTAAGACCCACCATAACATGAGAAAGTGTTGAAGTCAAATGTTACGGGGGTCAATGAAAGCAGGGAGCAATTTTGGTTCTCCGTGTGTCATTCGAGACCTCTCATTGGAAAGGTAATGAGAGTCAAGATATTGTCACCCTTCTGGAAACTATGTTGATGTCGACAAAAAAGGGGGACGCGACTCCAAGAAGCAAAGGGATTCATGAAATCTACTAGGTGAGGTTAGGAACTAAGGAGGTACATGGATGAAATCAAGATGTATGAAGACTCAAGACTACCCTTGGTTGGGGGTATGTGTGAAGGATAAGTGGCTGCAACCGTTCAACTCGGTCGAGTGTCAGGGGGACAACAAGACATGGGATAAGTTGTGCCAGAGGCAGGACAAAGTGAACAAACTCAGAGGGCAGAGGTAAGTGGCTTGTGGGATACTCAGAGTATATGGATGATGCCAACAGGGGTAGATGATAAGGAGTGCCCCAACCAAGGGCGACATGGGTTGCGTTTTCCAAAAAAGGGAAGAAGGTCACCAAAAGTGACAACAAAAAGATATGTAAATGCTGGAAACAAAGGCTTTTTACAGTTTACCAAATAAATAAAGAATAATTTGGGATGAGTGTACAAATATAGAAATGGGTGCCCCAATGTAATATGGTTGGGCCGGTTAGGGCGCAATTTTCTTGGAGAATTGGTGGAGGGTGGGGGGCCCATGGGTGGGTTTCTGTATGAGGTAGGTGAAATGGAGGGAAATTTGCAGATGGGAAAAATGATTGTGGATGAAATGGAGGGTTCATGATACTGTGGAGGTGTAGTCAAAAGAGAACCTTGAAGAGATAATCTGGGAGTCCATTGGGAAATCTAGAAAAATGAGGAGAAGGAGTATGTGGTTGATTCACGACATGAGGTAAGACTATCGGGACTCTCATCCCTAAAGGGTTGAAAAATAGCATGACTGTCAAAGTGCCAAAGGGTGCTATGAATGGGACGACTCATGTGGGGGAGATTTCTATCGGGTTACAGTACCTAAGATGCAATGGAGGTGTCGGTACTGCAGAGCCGGAGATGGGGATCCTAGAGGCAAATGTCAATGGGTGTGACTGGAGATGCAATTGAGATTTAGAGGGAATGATTACATGCCTATGCTAATTATATACCTGAAGGGGTTGCCTTGATGTATGATGACCAAGTACCTGCACACATGAAAACCAAATACCTGACATGAACAATATCTAAAGAGAATCGAACATACGAGCATTTATTTGATAATTTTGAACACGAGCATGCGTACCTCGACGGGGTATAAAAAAAATGGATCCCCAAGGGCTAAGGATAAAAACTGTCCCGGGGGCTATCTTCATGTAGATGATGGGATGTTGATCCCGTGGCTGAAGACGGATCAAAAAATGGACACTTGGAGCTCCCAGAATGGTGTTTGGAAGTTTGGCGGAAAGGCCTATATATAGTTGTAGGGCCCACATTGCTACCTCATTTATACTTGCTGCCAGAGTGACTGGACGAGTGGTATTCAGAGGAGATTTGGAGATTCGGGGAGAACGAGGTAGTTGATTCAGGACCATAGAGCTTCAAGTTAGTAGTCTTATCATCCTGCATAGAAGTAGGTTTTCAATTTATGGGCAGGGCCTGTATAGAGGGTCGTACAGGGGGTTTTATGGGTGTGGGCCCCCCAGTGCGCGGGCGATCCAGAAATATGCGTGCCTATTATCCAGATAGTCGCACATGGGTGAGCCCTGAGGAGGGACAAAGGCACGCATGATATGCATGCCTGTTTGCTACACAATTGTGCATGGGTGCGCGGTTGTGTAGTGGACAGGCGCGTTGTGATGTGCACCTGTGTTTGTGACAGGGGCGCATGGAGGCACTCCTGTAGGGTGGGTAGGCGCGCACGCATGCGCACCTGTGGGATGGATATGCGTGCTTGCGTGCATGCCTGTGGGGTGAACAGGCGCGCATATGTGCGCGCCTGTGGTTTAAATAGATGTGCCTTGGGGGCAAGGCTGATGGGTGCAAAACTTATCTTTTTTAATATTTTTTATGGTCAATATGGCTGACCTAGGACTGTATTATGTGGTTGCAGGTGATCATTGGCATGATGTCGGTCAATTGGTGAGAGAACGACTAGTCATAGCTGAGGGATGTCATGTCTATTGAGGAGCTGGGGGTTCGTGCCACTTTGGCAGCCTGTGGGCTGCTGAAGTTCTTTTAGTGCCCGTTGATACGGGCGTAGGAGTATCTTCTACAGTTTGTGATCCAGATGTGGAGTCTGGATCTGCATTGCTTTATGGTGCGGGGAGAGAAAATCGCCTTTACACTAGTGGAGGACATATACTTTTTGACTGGGCTCCCTTTTCATGGGACGCCCCTACCGGCAGAGCCGGTGTTACCTGCGGACGTGTCATTAGCGACCTTGGGCTGGAGGTACTATTCAAGGGAGAACTACATGTCGGGCTCCGTCGTGAGTATCAAGGTGATGGATTCTCTATCTCATCGCTATGTAGAAGTGATGATTTTGAGGGTGTATGGGTCCCTCGCGACTTAGCGGATTAGTGGTGGTTAGTTGAGGGTTATGGGGAGGGCATTGGCCGGTGAGCATTTTGCCTACGGGTTGATGTTGCATGCCAGGATGGTAGGGAAACTGGACAGATGTCGGTCTATAGAATCAAGGGACTTTGCCTTTGGGTCCATTGTGGTGGCCTGGTTTTTGGAGAGGGTGTCGATGTTGCACCCTAGTATTTTATTGGGCGCTCCTGGTGCGCGAGAGATGCGACTGAGGCAGTGGTCAACGATTTTGGTTCACCACGTTGGTGGAGAGGGTGGCCATTTTTTTACGGCTGAGGTGGCACAGGTGTGGCAGCAAATGCTGCAAGTCATATTGCAATATCCATACTATGGTGTTGACTTCCGGGGTGATCTGGACATGGTGTTACCTCCAGGGGAGGAGTTTGATGACCGAGGTATGTTTGTGATTTTGATATGTTGATTTTTGAGATAGTATGACATATGTATTTTGTATAGATGTTGATACTATCATTTGGTTGTTTGTATGTGCATATGTGGGACCTCACGGGTGTGAGGTTGAGCTGATGAGAGCGTCAGCAGGACCAGCTGGTGACGAGAGAGCATCGAGGATACATCGTTTTGATGACCTTGGTGTCGGGCCATCGCATGCTCCTCTAGCCGAAGTTGGGGGAGATTTTGAGGATATTCGCCGCCGCCTGGAGGTGGTGCTACAGGGAATGTGGTCACGTATCCAAGACGAGGGAATCCTGGAGTAGTGTGTGGGAGTTCCATTGACGTGGCGGGTCATGGTGTGACTAGCAGCAGTAGCAGGTGCTGCGATGACTGGACGGTTACCTCCCAGTCCAGAGGGACCAGTAGTGGGTGGGGCACCACCGCCTGAGGGAGGGGAAGAAGGTGGTGCTCTAGAGGCACCTTGAGTGTCACTCTATGTATGTTTGTATCTTGTATATAGGCTGGTGAGCCCATTTTGGTGTAGTGAGACCAGTTTTGTACTGAGATACTCCACTGGCCTGTGGATTTTGTATGATGTATGTATGTAAACATTTTGATGGCACTGTTGATTGATTTGTATATATATGAGTATACATTTTGGGATCTATGTGATGTTTACATGTGTTTTTTAATGTGTTGATGATGTCTAATCTATATATATGTTGTGACAGGTTCTTGATGATTTATGTGTGTGTAGAGGTATCTTGAAATAAAAATGTCGAGATAAAAGTCTAACTTACAGGTATTGGTGAAAGAGGAAAGGATCACAGACATGGTACACATTGTTGAGCTAGAGGATGACTAGTTGAGAGTCAAGAAAGACGCTAAGTTGACAAATACGATGATGTTGGGCATCGACGAGGAGGCCAATGAAGGCAGTGTATTTGGCTTGGTTGTTGGTTTTTGAACCCAAACATATGCCGCTAGAGTGAAGTAGTTCATGTGAGGGGGTATAGAGGGCCCAAGCTGCCAAAGAGAGATTTTGTGTCCACTGGTTAGTGTCGTTGGTGTAACCGATGTGGTAGGCCGGTGGAGGAAGCATATGTCAATAACACAAATGATAATTTAGATGTGAGGGATGGAAAAAAGATTAAAAACACTATAAAAGAAATAACCTAATGTAGAATGGCTACACTTAGGGATAAAATTTCTTTAAGTATAACCTGTTGATGGGTTCTTTGAGAGAGAGGCCTTCAGGGGAAGCCAAGATGTATGCACCTTTGGTGAGGCAATATTGGATAATGTAGGGGCCATGCCATAGTGACTCAAATTTTCCATCACCGAGGGTATCGTGAGTGATATCTTAAGAAAGGACGAGGTCGCCTTCGTGAAATGAGTGAAGTTTGACATGGAGATCAAAGGTGGCCTTTGACCATTTTTTGGTTGCCTCATTGTTCTGTAATGAAGATCGACGATCTTCATCCAGGGACTCTAAGTTCAGCAATCGCTACTCCATTGGAGAAGTTTCGGGTAATAGCTCAATTGTGGTGCGTAAGGTGGGAATTTCTCACTCGATGAGAAGAGTGGCCTCAACCCCATGGACTAGATGAAATGGTGTGAAACCAATGGCCATTTTCACAGCCGTACGATAAGCCCATAGCATGGAAAATAACATATGATGCCAATTGGTCTTATGTTTGTTAACCATGCACTGCAACATGGTGTTGAGGACCTTTTTGACTGCTTCGACCTATCCGTTAGACTGAGGGTAGTATGGTGAGGCAAACTCGTGGGAGAATCCTAACCAAGATGAGAGTTCGACGAAAATCTCATTCTCAAAACGTTTCCCATGATCAGAAACTAGTTAGAGTAGTATTCCAAAGAGGGATATGACGTGATTAAAGAAAAAACACACTGCAATGTTAGCAGTGTTGTTGAAGGTGGGCATGGCTTCAGCCCATTTTGTGAAGTAATTGACTATGACAACAACGTATTTGTGTCCATTGTTGGATGGGGGATTACAAGTCATGAAGTCGATGCCCCATTTACAAAAGGGGCCTGCAGTAATGACTAGGTGGAGAAGAGCAAGTGGTGCTCTTGCTTTGTTGGCGTAAAGCTGACATTTCTCGCATCGCTTCACAGCATGAATGCAATTGTGAAACAATGCAGGAAAAAAATAACCTGCTCAGATGATTTTTTGAGCAGTGGACATTCCCGAAAGATGGCCCCGACATGTGCCACTATAGCAGTCGTTCAAGACTCTATCGGCCTCATCAATAGTCAAGCATCGACGAAGTATGGTGTCAAACCCTCGCCGATATAAGATATCACCGATGAGGAGATACCGGGGGGCCTGGTGGCGAATACGATGGCGATCATCCCATGAGAGGTGGTTACAAAACTTTTGGGTTCGGAGGTAGACGAGGAGGTCGTCGTACCAAGGATCACCCGAAGTGATATAAAAGAGATGTTCATCGGGGAAATCGTTATTGACGGGGGCAATGGTAGTATCAGAGGGGAAGGCCGTGACAATTTCGGCGAGGACGAGAGCTTTCTTTCTCTGGGGTGTTGAAAATTCAAGATCATATTCCTGAAGGATAATGATCCATCGGCAGAGTTTTCCATTATTTTTCTGACGACTGAGCAAGTATTGCAGAGGGTTGGAATATGCTACGACCTTAGTTGTGCGAAGAAGAATGTAATGATGCAGTTTCTCGATTGCAAGGGCTAGTTTCTCTTCGTGTTTATACTTCAAGGGTGGCCCTGAGAGGTTTTTACTAACGTAGTAAATGACATGCTCACGATCGTCATCGTTGATTTGAATGAGAACTCCTGCTACTGAGACAACTGAGGCTGATATGTAGAGGATATAGTTGCAATTGTAGTCAGGTGCACTAATTAAAGGGGCATTGGAGAGCACCATTTTAAGATCATCAAATTCTTTTTGGGCATGTTCATCCCAATGAAATGGGATGTCGTGGCGTAGTAAGAAAAGGAAACTGTGTGCTCGAGTGGCGTAGTCTGGGACAAATCGTCGTAGAAAGTTAGCTTTTCCCTGTAGGCTCTAGAGTTGGTGTAAATTCTGGGGGGGTGGAATTTATGTGATGGCTTGTAATTTAAGGGGGTCCACGGTAATACCGCTTTGGAAAATGATGAATCTGAGGAGTCGCCCCGCAGTGACGTAGAACACGCACTTGAGGGGGTTCAAGAGGATGTTGTACTAACGACACCGTTGCAAGATGATCCGTAAATCATCAAGATGTTGGTTATGTTTCTTGGATCAAGGTGTGAGATCATCCAAGTATGCGAAAATGATATGAGCTAAATCATGAAAAATATATGTCATATCTCATTGGAAAGTTGTGCCAACATTCTTTAGGCCAAAAGGCATGACAAGATATGCAAAATTACCCCAAGGAGTGGTGAATGCGGTTTTCTATTGATCGGATGGGTGGATTTGGATTTGATTATAATCAGAGAAACCGTCCATGAAGGACAAAGCCTCGTGGCTTGCGCAGTCGTTGATAATATGATCAATGAAAGGCATTGGAATGTTGTATTTGGGACATGAGTGATCGAGATCGTGAAAGTCCGTGCAGACGTGGATAATGCCCTGTTTTTTGTTAACGGCTACAGGGTTGGAAACCCATGAAGTATAGGCAATGGGGTAGATGAACCCAGCCGCAAGTAATTTGTCAATCTCGTCTTTAATGGTCGTTTCTTTGGATGGGTGTAGTGGTCGTTGTTTTTTACAGAGTGGTGTAATGTTAGGCGAGGTGTCGATGTGATGTTCGACAATAGAGGGATTAAGGCCAGGCATCTATGTGTATGACCAGGAAAAAATATCCTGGTATTCTTGGAAGAGGGCTTTATAGGCAATGATTTCTTGAGGAGTGCAAGTGGCACCAATGGCTATTTCCTCGATGACTCCATTTTTTATGGAAATATAGATTTTCATGGTTGGGGAAATGTTGGCCATGTTGCGTTCTTCACAAGCATCAGGGGTAGGAATGGGGTTGTTGAACCAGTCGATATGCCCTGATGGGATAAAATCCTTGGTTTCGACCACATATATGGGGTGTTGGTTAGGAGGCGTGGAGGATTCCTATGGAAATAAGAGCACTCTGTGGTGTAGCACATCCCATGGGTAGTCGGGGGTGTTTAACTCTTCGAGTATGTCTTCGTCACAATGGAATTGGCGGGAATACAAGGGATCGTAAAGAGTGATATCGGTGACTGTCGCTATGTGGTTATCCTCAGGTGATGAAGAAGTAGGGGGAACGACGTAATGAGATTGCGATGGTTCACTAGACATAAACCAAATATCGAAGTACTGAGGAGTACCAGTGGTAGTTGGGTGTAAAATTTCCATAGGGAAATGAATGGGAGAATTGGGGGGATTTGGGGGTGAATCCTCGGATAAGTCATCCAAGAACCATGGAGGCATCGGGAGTGCCTCGGGTTCAGGAGAAATGATATGAAGAATCTCTAGTGATGAGGTAAGGCCAACCATCGATTCTATAGGGGGCGCAGGGGTTTGAATCAGAGTCAATTGGCGTTGCCTGTATTCACTGATCATAGGACATTGGTATGTAAAATGATTTAAGGATTCACATAGAGAGCAACGGCATCTCATACGTACATTGACTGAAGTCGTGACATAATGGATGTCAATGATTTTTGCTAGAGATGATGTAGTTGGATTGGGATCATTTTGGAAGCTTTGGCATACTGCAACTAATGTCTGTCGGAAGCACGGTAGTGCTAGGCAATGATGTGTATAATGGCCATATTATGAACATATAGCACAAGCGAATTTGGTTCACAACCCTTTGCTACTTGAGTGAGGGGCGGTAGTGGCATTACTTGCTATAGTGGTGAGCGTTGATGGTGTTTGATTGAGTGGAATCAGGTTCCGTAACTCAGGTAGAGATGGGAATTTGTTGGTTTGATGTCCATCTTTCTCACATAGCGTGCAAGTGGGTTGGACGCGTGGGGGAATTGGAGTTGTGGGCTCCTTCTTCTTTCACCTGCCCCTAGCTATGGCAGGGAGGGTAGTAATTGGGGGTGTAGAGGGTGTGGTGGTAGTGAGTATGGGAATCGTCATTGGGCTTCCTTTCGTTTGGGGGGGAAGGGATTCCTTCCGTTCTAGGGATTGTGCTAAGTCATCGAACAAACTGTAATTATGAGCCGCCCTATCTTGAGGGTTGTGGACATTCTTGCGCAATGGGATGCAAGGAATGTGAAGAGGTGTTTTGGCGTTAGGGAGAGGAGTCACCAACGGGGGTCTCGTTGGTGCGGGGATTGTTTCTGGGGGAATGGGAAGAGACTTAGCGGGTGCATGGTATTGACGAC